>PPHD01021172.1:0-13352 GCA_002909625.1 Bambusicola thoracicus | reverse complement strand
ATAATCCAGAATTAAAGGATGTTGAATGCATGTGGATTAACACGTTGCCTAATAAACCCCTGGAGGCAGGCTGGTATGGAGGTATCTGAGACCACTAAATCAAACAAGAAAATGAGTTTTCCTTTAAGCACTGCTCTCTTCTTCAGACCTGCTGCAGAAGGGAAAAAATGAAAGTGCTGTTTTAAGGAGCTTTGATTTAAGGATATATGCTGGAGCTGATGGAGTTTAAAGGTTCCTGAAACTACAGATGATAATGACTGTGAGATGATTGCAATAAGTGTGGGCAAACAGGATGGTTGCAAAGACCTAATTTCTGAGCAGTAGAAGAAAAATACAAGAGAAATTACAGCGGGGAAAATTAGGCCTGAAAGATGAATGGAAATTTGCAGGTCTTACAGAAGAGTTTGTTAGGGGGGAAAAAAAAAAAGCATTTGCTATCAACGGAAGGCCTACAAGGATGATTACTTTCCAGTCTATGAACATCTGAGGATTTTAGACATCGGCTGCTAAGGTTGGAAGTTCTAATGTTTCCCAGTCCGTAAGGCTTGCACCCAAGAGCCCTAGGGACTGTGCTGTGCTACCTACTGATTACAGGCAGTAGCCTACGATAAACACATCTCAGAAGCCTGCGAGAACGCTAACGCTGTGTTAATGTAGCAGAAGTTGCAAGCAGCTCGTTCCAGGTAACGGTAGGTCAGATAACCAGACGTCAGCTGCTGACAAAGTAATGAGCAGAGATATAATTAGTGCCAATCAACGTGTTCTTACTGCAAGAGAACATGTCAAACCTGATGTGATTTTTTTTTTTGGCTTTGCAGGCTTAGCTGATAAGGATAACCACAAAGTCTTCTGTTCACTGAGTAGTGCATGATATCCTGATTAAAAAATAGACCTGTCATGATTTACAGCATCCATAAAGCACATCATAAATGAGTTAAGAACAAACAGCTGCAAGACCTCTGAAAAAGGGTTGTCAGTAAGAACAACTCTTCAGCGGGGAGTGCGGCTCATCCAGCCCCACATCCAAACTCGGCCCGATGCCTAATGGGCTTGAAGTAAATAAAAAATCACAGGCAGTAAAGTTTATTGAGACATAAAGCTTGACAGAGTGGTAAATATAACAAAAAAAAAAAGGCAGCCACAGACCCTGAATTGCATTCAATTGCAGGCACGCGCTGAGAGACAAAATGCATTTTGATGTGGTTCAGTGCAAAGTTAAGAAGAAAGCTTGCGAGCCATTCCTACTGCAAGTGCCTCAGAACGCACTGATTGAATAGAATGCGGTGGTTAAGGCAGATAAAGATGATCATCTTGTACCGCCGTGTGAAGAAAGGGAGTAATGAGAGTCCTGAACGTACAAGGAAAATTGTTTCTTACTTCTCTGGTATGGAGAGGTTGTTTTGTGTTTGCGTAACAGCCTGAGTGAGACATTTGTCTAGAAGAACATGTTCAGTTCTGTTGTCCATTCCTAAAAGGATGCTGGAAAAGCAAAGAGGGAAGAAAACACATACAGATTTTTGGAGAGCTGCCTATTGGACTCTCAGCTTAGTCTGTTCATCTTGTCAAGAAAAAAAAGGAGGCTGAAAAGTGACTTGGCTGCAACGTGCAAGTACCTCCATGGGGAGAAAATGCCAGTTGCTAAAAGGCTCTCTAATCTAGTGGGGAAAAAAAAGGAGTAAGACCCACTGGCTGGAAGATGAAGCTGGACAAATCCGTACAGGAGACGAGATATGAATTCCAACAGAGAGGGAGGTTAACCAGGGAACAGTCATGGATGCAAAATGAGGATGTCCCATCCCCTGCTGTCTTCAAATCAAGACTAAATACTCATTTGAAAAAGAGAGATGCTTTTATCAAGCAGACGTTCTCTCCTGCCGTTACAGTGGCAGCTGAATACAAATGTGCGAGACCTGCAGAGCACAAAAGGTCAGGCTGCTTGATCAAACTGCGACTCCTTTCAGCCAGAGCTCTGCGGAGCCAGGAATTGCATTTGTGTTTGTTCAGTCAAATGAGCCGTGCTGTAAAAATGTGATCTCCAAGAGGTAAAGAGAGGGTCCGGCCCTGCCACCTGTGAAGGCGTCAGTGCCTTCTGCTGCCGTGGAAGCAGATGGGGAGCCTGGAAAATCAAAATCAACACTATGCTGCTGCTTGAAGCTACAACAGGGGAGGTTCCAATTGGATGTCAGTTCTGCACCAGAGGGCGGTGGGCATGGAACAGGCTCAGCAGGGCAGTGGGCACAGCCCCAAGCTGACAGAGTTGAAGGAGCGTTTGGATATCACTCTTAGACATAGGGTTTGGAGTTTGCGTGGTGCTGTGTGGGGTCAGGAGTTGGACTCGATGATCCTTATGGATCCCTTCCAACTGGAGATACTGTATGATTCTGTGTTTCCTTCATGTTGCCTGTAAAAGTTTGAGGAGCAAAATCCCTCCCTTCTGGAAGACTGAATTTCATTAGAACCTGTGGGTATCACTCAGCCATATTGTATTAGCCTGTAACGTAGCAGGGCAAGTATTCAAACAAAGCATAGAACTAGCAAAATGCAGCCGCTGGGTCCTGCCACATCTTTTAATTCAAAAGCATTCAGAAATGTTTTGTGGGTTTTTCAGTCTCTGAGTCAGATTGGCTGCATAGCACAGACCACAGGAGGATGAGAATTGCCTAAGATTTGGGGAATCTCCACCACGGACAGGCCATGCACCGATGTACTCTGGCAGGCGGATGCTGCATCTCAGCTCCTGCAGGGACTGGGGCTGGGTCCTGCAGGTCAGACAGGCTGCCATCTCACTGCATTGAGCCAAGGGGAAGGGAAAGGAGGCGTAGAAGCACAAAGGTTGGAAAAGACCACTAATATCATCAAATCCAACCGTCGATCCATCACCCACCAAACCGCGTCACTCAGTGCCACGTCTACAAATGACTTGAACACCTCCAGGGAAGGTGACTGCATCACCTCCCTGGGCAGCCTGTTTGAAAATAATAGGAAAAAGATAAAGGGGAAAAAAATGAGATTCTGCTTTACAGCTAATTATTAATCACACGCAGTCCCCCTGCATTCCCTAGAAATAGTTCCTCAGTCCCTGGAAATTATGCTTTAGCCTTATGAATCAGAAACAAGCTTTCTTCTTTCTCTCCCTTGCTACATCCTTTCCTGCCTTTCTGCCTCTTTTCCCCTCTCCATCATCACACATCTTTATTCCTTTCTCTTATCCTTTCCCTAGCTCCTGCTCCCCAGCTTCCATTCCCTGTATTGCTTTCTCTTCCATCATCTCTTTTGCCTCATTACTGTTTTTCTCTCCTATTCCCTCTTTCAGAGCTCTACAGCAGTGGTGCCCTGACACAGAAAATGCGATCTGTTCTCGTATGAAGAATAATGCAACTGCAGGCCCAGCCTGTTTAATAAAAGCTGGTGAGAACAGCTTGTGAGTCCCTAAGGTAGAGGTAATATTTTGCATTAATATTTGATACCTTATTTAGGATGCCAAATCAGATGCATGAAGTCTCTGGGGACGAATCAGATGCAGAGATGTGTTTAACTGATGGAGAACTCAGCCAGGCTGCTGGACCATCCCTCCTGACTTACAGCCAAGCCTCTCGGAGCTGCCCTATTTGAGATGGAGCCCAACCTGCTGCCAGCCTGGGACCCAGGGAACGGTGTTTATGCAGCCTCTGTATCGCTCAGGTTAAAATTCCTGCAAATGCAGCACCCTTCGGCATTCATCCCAAGTTTTTTCGGTGTTGGTGGAGTGCCTAACCTCAAACGCTGAGTCAGATCCTTCCCCACATACCTCAGGTCAAGGAAAGAAGATGACTGTGCAATTCTTCTCTCTCTGTTGGCAAAGACGGGTCCTTCACACTTGCAGACACAGTGCTGTGCTGACAGACATCAGTGCTGCAGGACACGAGGCCAGGCAGGCATCACAAGGCTAGGAGAGAAATGAAGTAACCACCCTGGAGTTCTGGTGTCAGAAGCTCAGGGCTGTAAGAAACCACGTAGTCGCTGCACACCACCTCATGAAGCTAAAGCTCCCATCTATTGTATCCTGAGAAGCCCTAGGACTATGGATCTCTAGGCATTTCCCAAAATCATTATACCTGGCTGGATAACACCATATCTCAGCATGGGGACCATCTCATGACGTTGGGGAAGGGAGGTGACCTCCGAAAACATACAGAAGGGCATAAAGAGAATCAGCAAATAATAATAATAGTAATGATAAAATAAAATCACACCTTTTCTTTCTGGGCTTGGGCAGACTGACAGGCACAATGAAATGTGTGGGTGTCACTTGGCAGGTGTGAATCGTTCAGGCAAGCTACAGTACACATATTTAGTTGTTTTAAACTGTCTTCATACATCAGACCTCGGCACCCCTTAAGACGATTTATTGCAGCCATCTTTCATTGAAAGGATTAATGTCATCCAGACCTGGCTGCTTTGGCCACTTGCATCAGGGCTGCCAGCCTAAGAGTCGACATTTTCTCCACAGCCACTCGTTCCCTGAGTCATTTAGGGGAAGATCAGTGAAGGGAAGGGGAAATCTAGGGGACTCAGCCAGCATCCAGCAATGCCTTTTCGGTGCGATGACGCTGTATGGCCCCTCTCTGAGACACACAGAGCAATGCCTCAGCTGTGTGCATAGCGTTTGGCAGTCCACCGTTAGCTCTGGCTTCACAGAAGCAGAGGATTTATTTCCTCCTGAGGAATAGCGATCAGCCTTATCTCAGGCATAAATTGGAATAACATCCCAGTTTTTCTCATTTCCTCATGAAAGCAACACAAATATTTTCTGCCTCTATTCACTGCTGGCCTGGCATTTCCCCACCTGGCCAACACAGGAGTCCTGGGCCATTAGCTTCCCCACATCATGCTTAACCCTTCATTTTCCCAGCAGAACCAGTGTAATTTTGAGGAACCCAAAGCCTTCTGTCATCACTGTCACCCTCACTGTGCAGCGCACATACACGGACACTCCCCCTGAGCATGTATTACACCCTGCCCACGACTAACCATTTTTTAATTGGCTTCCTGCTTGGTTTTCCATCCCAGGGCACCTTGTTCTATGTGCATCCTTGTCGTTCTGTGTGTGTAAGCAGTGCTGGACTCTCACTGCTACAAGCAGAGACCCAAAGGCTCTGCAGAACTGAGTTGCTGCCAGGCAGCCTCCACACAGCACTGTACCCTGGTTCCCAAGGGCACATTTTCTTCCCAATACAAAACATGCTGTTCCTCACTGGCCTCTTTTGGTTACTGCTTCGGTCATATGCATTTGTGCTATAAATGGTCTCCTAAACCCAGAGCTTATCAATATTGGCTCTGGGCTCAGGGCTTCTTTCACTGCATCAAAGGTGCATCGACGTTCTGCCATCTAATTTACTTCCCTTCTTTTTGGCTTTATTCAGCAAATTGGTCAGAGGGACACGGTAATAAGCAAAAACTCAGAAATAGATCTCCAAAAACAACCTTCTACCCCTAAAACTGTCTTGCATCAGACACGCAAGGTACTGGATCTCAGAACCAGCCGGTGGATGTTTAGGAGAGAAGGTATGGGCAAAGGCGGCCAATAGCCAGCCCCAAGTTGGCTATTTTGTTTAGAACGAATTTCACTGACTTCCAACTAACTTGCCCTATCTTCTTCTTGGGGCTGTTTTTTCCCTTCACTGAGGTTTGGAGGGCTGTTTGTGGGGAGAAAGGTATCTTTTGACACCCTGCATTGCCCTGCAGGTACAAACGCTTTGCCAAGCTTGTCAGCTTGCCACTAGTTATCCCTTTGGCCACATTCTCCTCCTTCCCCAAAAACCTCTACGCTTCTACTTGCAAATAGAAAAGAAGTTAGAGTGTGATGTACATTGCGAGCTTCCTGGGATTTTGTTCAGGCCACAGTCATGGTAAATCAGTGCCAAAAATTCCCCTCTGACTGCTCCACCCCGCAGTCTTCACACTCCACTCTCCTGCTCAGCCCAAGCACTTTATCTTCAGTTGCAGGTAGCAAAAACAAAGCTTTTCCTCAGTGCCAGCCCAATGAGCTTTATCAGCCAGCCTGCCTTGCCTGCTTCTTTCTGAGATTCTCCCTTACAAGCTTCTCTCTCTCTTATCTCTAAACTGCGGCGAAAGTGTTTGGGGTTTAGCTTTGGACTGAAGTCTGGGAAGCTTTAGGCTGTCAGCCATACAGCACATCAAATGGAAAAGGTCCCGAAGAATCCTCTGCAGTCTCACACCAGCCAAAAGATACGTAGAACAAAGACACCTGAGCTCCATTTGCCTTCCCTCCTTAGGGAAGAAATATAAGCATAAGAAGTATATTCTTACTCATACTCTCTATCAACTCATCCATCTGGTGGTGACCGAAGGGCGTTCAAATGGTTTTGCTTGGAAGAGAAAAGCCTGGAAGCAGTATGGTGTTCCATCAGAGCATTGCAGCCTTCTCAGAAGCATTTAACCAAGTCCCACAGAGCTCTTCTGCTGGAGTGCTGAGTAATGGAGCTCCCTCTGGCCATCAGGTCATATTATCACAGATAATCAGAGCGTATCAGTTTCATACAAAGCTCAGCCAGACAAGCAAGACAAGACAGCTTCTAATGCACCATGAATATCTCACTCACATCACACACCACTTTGCTTTTAGCAAGACCACCCTGTCACAGCATATAACGTACAGCACTCGCCTGACACATCAGCAGTGAAAACTGGGAGATGGCCGTAAAACACCCTATTGGTAAGGCCTATTTATTCTTCATTCTTATTCTGAATCTGAACATCTCAATTTCTGTGTTTCAGTCCTCGTTTTAGCGTTTGCTTTGTGGTTTGTTTGGGTTGAGTTTATTTGCCACCGTGCCTCAGAAAACCCTTCCTCCTGCTCAGTGGCAGCAGACGATAGGGCTCTCAGCCTGCAGGAGCTGGGAAGCAGCACACCACAGCACTGATGATCACCGGGAAGAGATGGGTGAGGAGCTCAGCCCCGCACAAAGCAGCTCCTTGACTGCATAAGCTGTGAGGACACGGCAGATGTGCTCACTGGAGACTGGGTATTTCGGCATGAGGGCCACTTGGATAAGCAAGGAATGCCTCGATGAATTAAAATGCAGAAGGAGAGCGTGGAAAAAGTGAATACAAGGATAGACATCAAAGGAGCAGCGCAGAACCATTTCTTGCATCCTTGGGGATGAAATAATGAAGACCAAAGCAAACAAGGAACAGAGCAAGAGAGATTGGAAACCTCAGCAAGAAACGTCCAGATGGGACTCATTTTAAAAAGTCAAGGCTAAAATATTATTAGCACATACTCAGCAAACAGAAGATATGTGAAATGTTTCTGGTAACAGCATAGGTCCTAGGGAGAGAGAGAACCAGCTAAACAGAAGGTTTTAATACAGAAATGTGCTGAAAATGTTCCTCGTTGCTTTGGGTGCCTGAAAAAGATTGGGAACGATCTGACTGTGGCAAGAGTTTACATCAGCTGTTTGCTTGTAGCACTTCTGGCAATTTCTGGAACCGGAGATCAGAGAAAAATGATGAGACCCGTCAGAGGACCAGAAGGTCAAATTTACAGCAAGTATTACAGAAGTGAAATCTATATCTGTGGGATAATAGATGTTCAAAAGGGAACGGCCGCTATTCATCAACAGCTAAAGGGCAGGGCTGCTAAGGAGGCAGGGAGGCAGAGGCAAGCTGGCATAAGTCGGAGAGAGAAATGGCATTTCCAACTCGGTGTCAAGAAAGTCACCCGGCTGCATTGCACTGGGTCATGGAGGAGTCTCCGAGGAGCTGCCAGCATCTCCCATGGGCCAGCTCCCTCACCCAGACAAGAGCAGTCACCAACCCCCCAGATCCTGCGCGGTGAAGACCCGTTCAGCCAGACAGAAGGGACAGCAACAGTACTCTGACCAGCAAGGTGTGGGAAAAGGATAGGGGAAGGATGCTGACAGCTGCCAAGCCCTTAGAGAGAGGTAAACTTGGTAACGATGTGCACTCTTTGCTCCGCTACTACCAAGGTTTGTCAACCCGCTACCCTCCCCGGCCTCACCCCGTGGCTGGCTTCCAGCCTGCAGAAGCCCTTCAGAAAACAGAAATGGATGCATCTTTCACAGTCATTAGCAGGGATCATGCTAATGGGATGTCATGACAAATACTGACAGTTAGCTGAGGGCAGCAGCGCTCCAAACGAGAGGGCAGCAGATGCTGCAACGAGCTCAGAGCGTGCCCACGGAGCGGGAGGAGGCAGTGGGAGCAAAGGCGAGCTGGGGCTGGCGATCAGGGAAGAGAGCTCAACGTTCAAGGTCACCAGCCTGCGAGCAGCCTCGTGTGCTGGCAGTGCTGCAGACAGAGAGCAAGCAGTGTAAGACCCTGGCGCGGCTGCATTCTGCATGTCAGAAAGACGGAGGTGGTGCTGCAGCCTCGGGAGGGTCCCACATTGCAGTGCGTGCATGGGGAGAGCAGAAGGGAGAGCAAGAGAATGCTGGAGGGGCATAAGCAGGATCCCCTGGTGCTACTGAGCACCACAAGTGTGGGTATCTGCGGGAAGGGTGCTGCCGTTCGGGGCAGAGGATTACTTGACTCGCATTATCATTTGAGCTCACACGTATGCAAAAAGAAAGAAACAGCTTAGAGCTTTGGTACCTCAGGGAACTGACCAGCATAGCTATAGTTAGATAATTATGCCATTAAATCTATGCTAATACTACTAAGGCTGGTCATGAATTTTTTAACAAGCAGTGTTTCATTGGAAAATACCAGCTGATCTTATCAAAGATGAAACTTGTCTCAAGGACAAGCACTTTTCTACAAGGCAACATGAGACAGAACGCTCATTCATAGCAGGGAAGAGCTTTCGGGACACTTCTCTCTGAGCAGGATTTCTAGGTGAATAACTATCCATGAATCAGATATTCAAGGGACCTCAGGTTTGGATCTCCTACCCATAACAAACACTGTTCAGCAGGCTGCTAGCGAGCTCTTCCTGACCTCTCTGATTTATTCTCTCTGAAAAACTGCAAAAGAATCTGATTTTCATTATGATGAGGATCAGAAAACAATATAAATATATATATATATATATTTGCATCCAAAGTTTGGTGAGGCAGGAAAAATCAGTTCATGCACTGCTCGGTGTATTTCACCCTCAGGGAAATGCTGCTCTAGAATAAAAGCAATTCTCTTCACTTTGGAGTAATTACTCTTATTCCAGAATAGATTACGCACACGAGAGAGTTAAAACAACATAGCACTAACTGTTATTCCACTGCTGTTACAATCAACCTCCCAGTATATTCGAGTCTTGGAAAACTAGATGTGTGCACTTTCTTTCACGATCAGTTCTCCTTAGGTCAATGGCATTTACAAACCCACTTTTGGCAAGATTAGCCCTGCCTGACAATATTACATCTACAAAGACAAGTGAAGGATGAACCATGGCTTGCTTGGGGTGTTCACACCAACTTCACTTGCTGTATAGCACTGATACAGGTACACACACATGTTCCTGGACGGGCACAGACTTGGAGCATTTGGTACATTCATGATCCTAATGCAGGAAGCATAGAAATAGCAAGGAGACCTTTCATCCTGGATGAGACCGAAAGAAGAAGGGGATATGTGGTGTCAACATATCGCGTTACACCCACCATCATTTCTCTCCCAATATTTCTCACTGGAAGGAGCTCTGAAGGCATCACGGCAATGACTATTGGCAGGATTTGTGTGGGTGAGGTGCTGAGAGCCAAGAAAGCCCAACAACTGACTCGCTGTTTGAGTCGCCTACACGGAGTGGCCCCGTCAGAGCAAAGATGAGGTCAACAGATGGAGGATGATAGAGAGGAAGGGAATTCCATATAATTGCTCAGGATCTTATCTCATTTCTTTGCACAGAGAGGCTGCCCATCCATTTCGAGTTGAGTGGGACTTCTTAATCTTAAAGGCAGTCCATCAGCACGAGTACAATGCGAGCAGAGTACTGCCTAGGAGTCTAAAAGCCTTCTGAGCCCCTTTTTGACATTTCCACATCTCATTGTCCCAGCAGCACTTTGCAATGCTCTATTTTAAGGCTGGAAAGAGAAGAGTTTCACATTGCAAAAATGACCTACCTGGCCCTGTATTATAAGCACTCAAAAGTGACAGCATAAAGGTTGAGATGCCTTGAGCACAAATCTCAGCACAGTGACCCTTCCAGTTGCTAGCGTAGCACAATACAGCAATCACAAAGACTCCTTTATACTACTACGGAACCTTCGATTAGCATCCTGTTGTCCTACTCAAGTCCCGGTTTTGTCCGTGGGCACACATTTATTCACTGCTGATTTCACATGGAAATGGTGTTTTGCCACGCGTGTTTCTTTTATCGGTGCCACTCAGCACAGCTGTAATCAGCTTGGCCTGAACAGTGCTCAGGAGATCTACGGAAAGCAACCGTGATGTGCTACATGCGTTGAAGAAGAAATACGGAAGGCTAAGTATGACTACACTGGACTGGTGGAGGTCGTTCTTGTCGGGGTAGAGGTCCACGGGCTCAGGCAAACCATGCTGCAAAGCAAGCTAAGCACCACTGACTTGTCTGCGGTGACAAATTCTGCTCTCATAGCAGATTGAGACCTCCAGCGGGGGAAGGTTCTGCCCAACCTCTGCTATCCGACACTGCAAGGCTGGCATCAGCAGTTGGCGTCGCTGGAGGGACTGCCACAGACACCTGTCTGGGTGAATTAAAGACTAAAAGCATAGCAGAGAGGAATGGTGCGTATCTTTCTGTGTGCCCACAACCTGCAGCAGGAGGCAGACTCTGTTCTAGCAGAGGATGATCAAAAGCCGCTGCTGCGTTTGTGAGATCTCTTAACTAGCTTGGACAATCTCAAGGGATTTAGGGCTGCCTCTCACTTCAAGACCAAAAACCAGAACTGGAGCAGTCGCCCACATTTGGACACCACCCAACCATGAAGAGAATCTCAATCCAACCTTAACGTGCGTCCTTTCCTTCCTGAATGTTGGACTCTGCCCCCAAGCGTGTGATGCCAGAAGGGAGCCTGCCTTTGGGGCGCATCCAACCGATGGAGACTGTGCGCCTCCAGGACAAGCCAATGCTGTGCCAGACAGGTTTCAGCCTTTGCAGGCAGTGCTATTTGACCCCTTACGCAGACCATTCATTCCCAGCATACAAAAGAAAGCCTTGTTTAATTTGATGTTGATGAAAGACGCGGAGCAGAGAGGAGCTCAGAAACAGAAGCCACTTTCTCCTATAGCCGAGGAGCTGGGTGACAACCAGCCTCTGTTCTCCACCCCTGGCCTCCCTCCGCCTCCCCAAGGATACGGACAAAGGATGTGTCACGATCGGCCGCTGGAGAAAGCAGGGCTTGACATCGCTGTCAGCACGGCAGTTGTGGAAAGCAGGGCCCTTCGCATCCTTCTGGCTCTGTGATTCACGTACGCTGTTAGGAGCCCTGGGTGAGGTGGGTGCTGCCAGGCAGCGCTTTCAAAGGCTGCGTCAAGCATGCCTTCAGTAGGCAGCTCACTTAAGAAGCAGGGTGGTTGTTTTTTTTAATATAAAAGCAGTTACTTGCTTCTGTGGAAGAGCCTTATTGAATCTAACAGAGATGAGACTAGCAGAACGGCATCGAGACTACTCTCAAGGCTGACATTTTAATAGAGACTGCCTTTTCTTTTTTTCTTATTTTGAAGCTATCTTGCAGAAATCAACAGTCAGCATACAAGTCTCTGCTCACAGACTGGTTGAAAGCTACGTAGGCGTTTACCTTTAGGAAAACTTTTCTGAGAGGGGTAGGATGCCGGATTGTCCACCATCCTCCAGGTGGATGTGGAGCTCCCAAACCACACAGTGCTTCAGAGGGGACGCTGCCTTCAGGTGCTGACTGCGTGCCTTCGCATTCAGAGCCCAATCGACCACCGTCCTCGCCGCAGCTCCTTGCTGCACTTTGGGGTTGTGCTACCAAAGGAGCTGCCTCCCATCTGAAGCATGGCAGATGCATTCGGCACACATCAATCTGTCTCTGTCTGGGTCCTTAAGCAGCCCCCATCATCATCCTATTCAAGAGCCAGCAAAGTATTTAAAAATAGCAATAACACTAACAATCTCCCTTTCTTTCTTGCCTCCCTGGCTCGTCGCAGAAATAGCTTGATTAGACTACAGCTCTGGTGCTTCAAGGAGGAGAGAAATGAAACTGCAGAGCTTGCAGAGCAGCTTTTCTGCTTTCTTAAGGCAGCGATTGCCGGCTGCTTTGCTGGAGCACAGGCTCTTCAAAGGCTGGCGAGCCATGTATTGAGGACTGCTTGTTCTGCACGTGCCTTTGGAGGCTGCTTGCAATGAGGAGAGAGGCGGCATCACAGCTTTGGGGCTGGGGAGACGTGCTGATCCCTCCCCACCTCCTGTCTTTGCTTCACCCAGCTCACAGGGCTGGGAAGAACAGGGGTTCTGTGTGGGTGCGTGGGTATCCCCGGGGACAGGGCACAAGGCAGCTCAGCAGGCTCTGTGAGCACAGGATCAGGCCAAATCCAAAGGAACAGAGCTCAGCAGGTGAGACCGCCGGTGTCCCACCTCAGCCCTCGGATGCCGCGCTCCCAAGCCAGAGATTTCAAGGGCTTTTCCACATCGTGGTGTGCTCTCAGTGTGGGTATGGAGAGAAACAGGTGGCCTGGGATAGCACGGTGTGCCAGGGGGAGCCGGGAGCGCAGGTGGAAGGACCCTGGGATCCCATCTCATCCTTCTGATCCCAACAGACAACGTCCTTCTGAAGAAGCCGGCTCTCCCAAGAGGCCTCGGAGGCACGGTGCCCACACAAAGCAGCCCGTTCAGGGGTTTGCCGCCTTGAGCACACAGGGCTCCTCCGGGCCTAAAGTGCACAAGTGAGGTGTGTGGTGTCTTCCTCACAGAAGCCCCCTGGGGCTGCGGCAGCCCCGGACAGAGGGCAGAGCCGGAGGGGAAATCGAGACACTCGTAGCACCCGAGCTCGACACCCAGCTCGCACCGAGGCTCCTCCTTACGGCAGCCCTCCCCGCACTGAGGTCGGCAGCCCCGCTCCGCCGCAGCGGGGCCGCTCGGGTCTCTCCCGCCGCCGACTCCCTCCGCTCCCGCTGCGCGGCGCCGCTCTCGCCGCCCCCTCCGCGCTCTCCCTGTCCCCCGCTCCGCGCTTAAGGTGGCGCGGCGGGATGCTGCAGCCGCCGGCGGGCCGCCCCGCTCGCCCGCCCCTCCCGCCCTGCCGGGGTGGCCTTAAATCGGCTCCGCGCCGCGCGTAACCGCACCGCTACCGTCGCCGCCGTCGGAGGGCGGCCCCGGCAGACCCGCCGCCGCCGTCGGGCCGGTCCCGGCGCGCTGCCCGCCGCGGCGGCAGGACGGACGGACGGACGGACGGACG
>PPHD01021171.1:0-13353 GCA_002909625.1 Bambusicola thoracicus | reverse complement strand
CTAGCTTAAACTTCTGCTATAATGAAGCATCAAACGGGGCAGGAGAGACTAATAACCCCCTATTACTCTTTACCTTGACATCTTAAATTTCCAGTAAGAGTTAGATGAGTAGATGAGTAGGTACTTTTGTGGGGTTTATTTTGAACAAGATATATTCCAGAAAAAAATCATATTTAAACTTAATTTAAAATTGAAGCCATTAAATACATTGCATTTTTCAACTCTTTTGACTACAGAGAAAAACTCACTCTTGTGGATTTTTGATGGGGCGAAGGCTTAACAAAGCAAAACATACGAAACACACCTCTTTTAAAACAGCTTTTCATTTTCACTTCTTACAGCAAGGAAGATTTTAAAGTAAAAATTCTACTCCAAATTTACAAGTCAAGAAATCTTGCTTCAAATATTAAAATAAGTTGGTATTTCTACACTATGCTACACTTGATGTAAGCCTTCATGGCTGAGGTACTAGGGTTGAGAAATGGTGGTTCTTTTTCCTTTTTCATACAATTTATTTCTTGCTCAACAAAAATGCCCAAACATCCCAGTCACAGAAAAAAAACTGTAACTGGGATACAACTCATTGCATGCCATTAAGAATTCACCTAGCAAAGTGTTAAAAGTCCTTGATTCGGTTTCAGTGTTTATTGACCTTTCTATTGCTCCTATTATATCACTGATTTCTAAATACAAACGAGTTAAATACCACATAAGTCATATGATAGACAGTAGATGTTTTTTTCTGAGAGTAAACCTAAGCTTAACTGAGTGAAACTCACTGAGCGAAACCCATGTGTTGGAATGGGGATATCTACCCTGTCTCGTGCTACAGACTGTCTGAAAGCAATCAAATACAGTTCAGCATAGTGTCCCAAGATGAATGACAGGGCTACGGGATATGCTGACTGCATAGCTACCTCAGGCAGTGAGCCAGGCTGAAGCTGGCATCGCTCCTTGCCTCACAGAGGCATGTGCCCTGAGACTTTTGGACATACAAAAACTATGACAGGTCAAGAAAGGAGTTTGACTGGTCAATAGAGCATTGGTGTGCTAAAGCGATGGTACCATTTTTCTTTTAAATACCTGTAATTACCTTATTGTGTGTATATTGACAAAAAGGTAACGGGAAGGCAAAAAGTCATCAGAAACAAGCCAGTAATTTCAGTTTACACTCACCAAAGAAAAAAATGAAAAAAACTCACAATGCTGTTCTTGGCATATGGCTTAAGTATTACCACAAATAAAAAAGTCAGGAAGCTATTCCAGTAATATCTATGTTTAAAGTAGATAAAACTCACAATCAGTGTGTTTGCAGATATTTCTTTAGAGTTAAGTTGAATTCCCTCCATGCTTGGGAGAAAGGAAGATAAATAAATTGTATGGCTGTCTCAGTAAAATCCAGGTAGAATTGTTGCATTTAAAAGAAATATCTTATTTGAAGAGAAGAAGAAGACTTAGTCAGAGAAAAGTAAAGTACTGAGACTTGAAAATGAAATTTGTTAAACTCAATGAGGCGGTGTCTCTTCGAGCTACCAGATCATAGCTAGGGTTGTGTGTTGGGATTTGGTAGATCCACAGGACTCTGACAGAGGAAATTTGGGAGGGTTGGCTCATCCTACCTTTCTTTTATTTTAAAAGTGTTTTTGTGTCATGAGGATATGTATTTAAATGATTTCCTCATATAAACTAAGTGATGGCAAGATTGAAAGAATGTAAATACTACAGGTATTGATGTTGAAAAATGTGCAGTAGAGGGAGTTGGCAGGAAGGAAAAGATAAAATAAACTGAGAATCTGGCTGGATTTATTATTATACCTGTACCATGCTGTTCAAGTCAGCTTTCCACCAGTTAATGATTACCGGCATGCGTCACTCCAAGATCGCTGTAAGAGAAAGATTAGTGAAGAGTCTGTTTCTCAGTTCCCAAGACAATTTCTCCACAGTCCTCTCAAATTAAAACATCTTGCAGAACAGGAGGTGTCCTCCTCCATTCCACAAAGCATGCAGATAATTACTTCACTTAACATAATTCCTCAAGTCCCCCAGGATACCACCAGGCCTCACTGCCTCTGCTCAGCCTTTCCTAGCACTGCCCAGGGCCCAGGACACCTGACGCTTGTCCCACCTTGGGCAGCCATGGGCCCACATGCCCAATCTCAGCCTATTGCCGGCCCCAGGGAGTTGCTCCTCATCTGCCCTGCTCCCTTGTGGGGTGTTGGGACAGGCTCTGGCTGCTAGGCCCTGCCCTGACAGACCCTGCAGAGCGCAGGCGGCCGTTCTGAGCCCTGACACCTTCCCCTGCTAGCCAGGACATTTCCCAAACAGCTGAGGCCAAGATGATATCATATTTTCCCCCACAATCAAAGTAACCTCCCCTCCTTGTGTTCTCCAGTTGCAAATACCCTCTACAAGCCTCATAAATGCCTTTCTCTGATCTCAGTGTCTGAGGTTTATTTCTTGCATTTTAAATCACTCACCTCATCCTATTTTAATTCTCCAGTTCTTTGCTCTCCTTGTCACATCCCCATACTTTTTTTTACTGCTTCCTAGAAAGTTCTGTTCCTCCCTAACCCTTTATTCCTGTACTCTACTAAGAAAAAGCAGAGTCAGCAACTCACTGTGTCAACAGTGCATGAGAAAGCCTTCCAGAACAGTGGATAATACAAAATAGTTCCATAAAACCCTCGCGCACACAAAGTACCTCTAGAAGACTCCGTTAAGTGCCAGAGTCCTCTACATTAAGTAGATGATTAAAAGAGTAATGTAGACTTAAGTACATTAATGTAGACATTAAATCTACATTATTTGATAAATTTGAACTACTAACTGGGAATGATCTTTATTTAACTGTAGCCTGTAGAAGGCTGGCATGTGGAAAAGAACATGCTAGGAAGTAATGAGATATACAGGCTAGAACGGGGAAGGAATGTGAAAGGACTGGGTGAAACAAACTGGAAATTAAAAAATGCAAGGAGAAGAAGATATTTTGAATTAGGACTCTACAAAGCCTTAAGAGTCTCAGCCCATATTTTAGCTTCTCCAAAACTGCATTCAGCTTCCATCTATTATTGTTAAGAAACGGTTGGGGAGAGGAGGGAAGGAGAGGGGAGGGAAGCAAAGGGAAGGGATTTATATGTTGGATTTATGTGTTGGATTTATGGTGATTGCCCACCATTGTCTGTGCAGGAACAATAATCTCGACTGTTCAAACCAGACTGCTGGCCATCCTAAGCCTCTTGCACTGAGTCTAGCAGATGGGGAAAGACTAAAATGCTCTTAGTCTCCTCTGCTACTAAATCCATGCACGTTTTAGGAGAGTACCTAATCACCAAACTATATATGATATAAGACGAGGAAGGAGGAAGCAGGCATTAGAAAGCAGATAGCGTAAACCACCCTTGCCAAGTTAGGCTGCATCACTTGTAGCAAGTAATTGAAGATTAATCAAGCTCTAGAAGGAAGGAAGGAAGAGGAAAAGAATGAGACTTTCTCTAGCAGACACGGTGATGTCCCTAACCTAACAAAAGACAAAACCTGGTTCTAGCTCTTGTTGCATGGCCTGGTTGAGCATTCTGTATTAAACAGATACTATAATAAGCAACCGAGATCCAAGTGTATCTGCACACTTCATGCACACCTCCCATAATCAGTTGACAAGAATTTTGGACACTTTCTCACCCAGACAGCATTCATGTAATGTAAAACACCTTTAGCAGTAGATCCTTAGAATGCATGCTGAACAGCCTATGTTGTTGATAACAGCTAGAGCACTTCCAGAAGGGCATGGGGTATGAAACTTATTGGGCACAGAAGGGACTGAGCATGCACTTCTTGCTTTCTGAGTGCTCCAGCCACTCCCATAATGTGCTCATTAAAGTGTATGCTCTATTTTATTTGTCTCTAAGCATTGCCTATAGAAGCTGTGACTGTGACACTGCATAGCTACAGAGGAAATTTGGTGCCTTCTGTTTTCAGAAAGTCCTCTCTTCGGTATTGGTGTTAATTAAGGCTTAGCACACTAAAGCTTCAATATTGTCATCTTCCTCTAGCAGTGCCTGCTCTAGCAGTTAGTGCAGCATGATAGGAGCAGTAGATCTGCAGAAGCAACAGTCAGTAGTGAGGACTAGATTTCCAGATATCACACACGTTCAGGTTTTATGTCAGACTAACTCTAGCCTGATCTTGTGGACAGAATGTCATTAGTGACTGCAGCACACTCAGGCACTCTAAGGACATTCAAAACTGAAGCATTTATATCTTTTTTTTTTCCAATCTGGTGTCCACAGCATGTGCGCCCACATCAGTATGTTCTCAAGAGAATTTCATTTTTTTGGGAAGGAAAGTTGGTGTCTTGGCAAGTCTGTTGGCAAGTCTTGAGGGAAAAAGTCTTTCCTGGGCTTGGTGCCAATGTACCTTGGAAAACAGTGGTACCACCCTGAACCAATGGGACTCCTTGATGGACGTTAGGTGTTGTGAACGTGCAGCGACCATTTCCTCCATTACATCTGCAGGATTATTTTCTATTAAATACACACTGTTTGAAATGTTCCTCCTTGTCATGTAAGCTGCATGGCATTTATTTTGGAAAGTGTGATTAAAACCCCTATGGGGAAGAGGAAGAAAATTGGGAAGGCCCCCAGTACGGGAAGGAGGATGTGGAGCTGTTGGAGTAGGTCCAGAGGAGGGCCATGAAGGTGGTCAGTGCTGGAGCAGCTGTCTTGTGAAGAAAAGTTGTGGGAGCTGGGCTTGCTCAGCTTTGAGAAGGCTCTGAGGAGACCCCATTGCAGCATTCCAGTACTTGAAAGGACCTTATAGTCAGGAGGGGAACTGACTTTTACATGGTCTGATAGTGACAGGATGAGGGTGAATGGCTGTCAACTAAAAGAGGAGACACTTAGGTTAGATTTTGGAAGAAAACTTTCACTCAGGGTATGGTGAGGCAATGGCACAGGCTGCCCAGAGCAACTGTGGATGTCCCATCACTGGAAGTGTTCGTTGCCAGGTTGGACGGGGTCCTGGACAGCCTGAGCTGGTGGGTGGCAATCCTGCCGACGGCAGAGGACTAGAATTCAATGATCTTTGAGGTCCCTTCCAACCTAAGTCATTGTGTGATTCTGCATGGCCTGCCCTGCCGCACTGACACATCCTGCGTGTCAGCTGAATGCGGACAGCACCTAGCCGAAGGGCTCTGAGGCACAGCGCGCCGTGCCGGAGCCACACGAGTAAGAGCAGGAGGGGAGGAGGAGGCCCGGGAGGAGGGGAGCTTGCCTCTCGCGTCAGGGACCGCCCGGGCCGGGGGCGGGAGGCAGCCGCGGCCCAGCACCCCTCCACGCGCGGCAGCCGGCTCTCGCCGTGCCCCCGCCCGCAGCCCGAGGTGAGCGCCTGTTGCGCCGCGGCTCAGCCCTGCTGAGGGGAAGGGGGCGGGAGCGGGAAGGCCGCCCGCTGGAGCCGGCGGCTTTGGCCGGGGGATGGAGCTCGGCTCAGGGCCTCCCGCAGGGCCCGGCCTGCTCTGCCGCCTGCCGCGGGCCCGGCCTGCGGGCGCAGTCAGGCCGTTGGAGTAGCGGGCGGCCCGGGGGGCAAGGGCCTTGCGTGGAGGGAGATGGCTTTGCCCCTGTCATGGAGTAAGCCTCAACATGGAGCACGTCGTAACGCGGCCTCCTTAAAACTGCTCGTTTCGGGCACTTAAGGCTCCGTGTCCAGGGGCTCTGTTAGAAATGTGGGCTCCGATCCACCTGTGTCTTTCCACGGCCACCTGGGCAACGCAAGGACACACCCAGGACAGGTGCCCAGGCAGCGCTTGTCATGGTGCACCACTTGTACTCTGTGTACAGTTCTAGTGTGTTTAGCTGGAGCAGCATGAAGCTCTGCATGGATGTTCCTGACTAAATATGTCAGTTGAGGAAAATAATCCACAGATTTGGCTTAAGTTTGCTGGTTTGAAACAACTGTATTTTAATTAAACCTGTGCATATATGAGTTAAAGTAAGACTCTTATTTCATGTGTGCTTTTTCAAGCTCCTGCTTGACATGCTGCAGGCGTGGTAGTGTATGAAGTTCTCTTGTTTTCTTTGTAAAGAAATTTATCTTAGGTCAAGCGTATAGGACATGTTAGGCTCAAAGGTCTTGGGGAGATGGATTGAGGTTCACTAAGGCCAAATGCAGCGTGCTGCACTTGGGTTGGGGCAATCCCACGTATTTATACAAACTGGGGGAAGAACTCCTGGAGAGCAGCCCTGCGGAGAAGGACCTGGGGGTCCTGGTGAACGAGAAGCTGGACATGAGCCAGCAGTGTGTGCTTGCAGCCTGGAAGGCCGACTGTGTTCTGGGCTGCATGAAAAGAGGAGTGACCAGCAGGGAGAGGGAGGTGATTGTGCCCCTCTACTCAGCTCTTGTAAGGCCCCATCCCAAGTACTGCATCCAGGCCTGGGACCCCCAGTACAGAAAGGACATGGAGCTCTTGGAGCGGGTCTAGAGGAGGGCCACTAAGATGATCAGGGGGCTGCAGCACCTCTCCTATGAGGAAAGATTGAGGGAACTGGGCTTGTTTAGCTTGGAGAAGAGAAGGCTCCGGGGAAATCTCATTGCAGCCTTCCTTGAAGGGAGTGTATAAACAGGAGTGGGAATGGCTGTTTATGAGGGTGGATAGTGATAGGGCAAGGGGGAATGGTCTTAATCTGAGACAGGGGAGGTTTAGGTTAGATATTAGGAGGAAGTTTTTCACTCAGAGAGAGGTGATGCACTGGAACAGGTTGCCCAAGGAGGTTGTGGATGCCCCATCCCTGGATGCTTCCAAGGCCAGGTTGGATTTGGCTCTGGGCAGCCTGGTCTGGTGGTTGGCAACCCTGCACATAGCAGGGGGATTGAAACAAGATGGTCACTGTGGTCCTTTTCAACCCAGGTCATTCTATGACTCTATGATTTCATTATATGTAACTTTCTAGTACCCATTACTAGAAACATACCCCAGTATAAATTTTCAAGGTGTTTTAAGGTATTCAGGGCATGAATATTTGGGGCACCTATTTAGTATTTGAGCATTTTTTTAAATCCAGCTACTCGCAAATAAAAGTGTATATGTAGGCTATGAATGGAAGTGAGAACGTCTGCTTTCTCACTGATTTGAGATTAATACTACATTTTGCTAAAATGTTGTCATTTCAGCCCATCTGTAGATATCTTTGTGAAATTTAAGAATGACATTGCAAGTGATGGAAGATAATGAGGGAAGGTGCACTGAGCCGTAGTTATTGTAGTAAAATGTGGCCAACAGGCTTAAAGTAGATGGTCCAAAAAACAGGCAGTAGTGCCAAAAAAGACTGCCTTCAGCTATGGTGGCTTGAGCCAACAAGCAGGAGGGCTCGCTGTCCTTCATTCATGTTATTAATTTCACTGTTCTAACTACTAATATATTTCAATTCACTTTGTAGTTCAGTGAGACCTTTTGCTGGGCCTAGATATGTTCTTGGAAAGGCTGATTTTCAACTGTTCTACAAAGCATGAGGAGGGCAGACGGCTGTAATTTTTCCTTGTGCCAACAAAGCGACAGAGACATCCTCATGGTTCTTTGTGGATATGAAAAGGAAGGAGTTTCCTCCACATTTCCCTTTGTGTGGAGGTGTGAAGAATTGGAGAGGTTGGTAGCGCTTGAGCCTTCTGTTGCTGAAGTGTGTGTGTGATCCTCCCCGTGACTAGTCTGGGTCTCTCATACTGGCTGGAGTTTGATAGCTGAGGGCTGAAGGAAAGGCCAGGGTCTGTGCTGTGAACCAGAGATGCATCCTGTGGTTGTGGTTCAAGCATGTGTGTGTGTTGGATGCACTGACTACAGCAAAGGCACAAGTATTCAGTAGCATACCTGTTTGTCCCCACCTGAGATCCATCTTCTTGGTGCACAAGTCTGCTACATGCCCAGGTTTCTTTTAGGAGGAAGCTCTTCTTTTAGGAGGCAGCTCTGCTTGCCTCCTGACACGGAGTCAAAATACAGCCAGAGTACATATAAAAGAGTTGTGGTGGGCACCACAGAGTAACTGTCCCAAGGATTACCATGACCATTGGTTGGATGTATGTATTCCAACCTATGTCTGGAAAAATGCAGGGAGGCTATATTTGTAGGAACATCCTACATTTCCTTAGATCAGTTCACCTATGTGGGATTTTGGGCCCAGCAGACAGCCATAATAAACTTCCAAGCTATGTAAAACTAAAAGCTTGAGATTTCTAAGGGAAGCTAAAAAACCATGGAGCCAGGCTCTTGTCAGTGGTGCCCTGTGACAAGACAAGAGGTAGTGAAAACAAACAGAAACCCAAGAGGTTCCTTCTGAACACCAGGAAACACTTCTAGTGTGAGGGTGATGGAGCACTGGCACAGGTTGCCAAGAAAGGCTGTGGAGTCTCCCTCTTTGGACATCTTCAGAAGCCACCTGGATGTGATCATGGGCAACTGGCTTTAGGTGTTGAGCAGATGACCTCCAAAGGTCTCTTCCAACATCAACCATCCTGTGATCCTGTGTTTCTTACATTAGTACATAAAACAGTGTTGTTCTAATCTGCATGGGGGTAAACATATGTTGTGATGTAGTGGTTGTCACGCCATTGTTTTTAGTGGAGTGGGCAGTGTAAAAAAACACAGATGACAGAGGTGAGGCTCATTGCAAGTTCTGTGTAAGGAATTCCTAGGAGTTAAGTGGGTTAAAATCTTAAAGGAGGCCTGAGGGATGTGAACAGGGATCAGAGGAGAGCTAATAGGATGGTTACAGGTCTAACATGATCAACAAAACGAGGTTGAAGGAGCTGGGCGAAGTGAAGAGAAAGCAAAGAGGCTCTGCGATAGCGTCTCACAGTTACTTGAAGAATAGTTACAAAGATGTCAGAACCAATTTTTCCTTGGTGGTAGGAGATGGTAGGTGAGACATTAGGAGAAATGTTTTCACCAGGAGGATAGCACAGCCAAGTGTCAGGTTGCCCAGAGAGGTCATGGACTGGCATTTGGAGCCATACAGAAGCCACAGCTGCCCTGCTGTGGAAAGAATGTTGGACTGGAACTTTACCAGAGGTCTCTTATGAACAGTGTTTCTGTGAGTTTATGGTATAGGATGCAGAGGAACCTAAAAGTTTATGCTGAGTGAATATTACTGGAGAGGTACGTGTTTGGCAGAGACCCCAAGGATGAGAAACTGAAGTGTGTGTGGAAGGGACTGTAAAGACAGGTGGATGTAAACATGGAAACAGAAAGGCAGAGGCAGCATAGGGGAATGAAATATTAAGAAATGGTGACAGGAAGAGCGGATTTTTGGAGAAGACTAGTAAATCATAGAATCATAGAATGGCCTGGGTTGAAAAGGACCACAATGATCATCTAGTTTCAACCCCCTGCTATGTGCAGGGTCGCCAACCACTAGGACAGGCTGCCCAGAGACACGCTTATTCTATGATTCTGTGATTCTAGGTGGTGTGGTCGTGAAGTCGGTGACGGCGGCTGGCAGGAGGGAGGCTGCGGGTGGACTAGATGCAGAGAGCAGTGCCACAGGTACCGGGCAGCTGGTCCTGCGGCGGGACTGGGAAACGCTGCGGGACGGCAAGAGGGTGCGAGCGGGAGGCACTGCGACAGAGCAGGGGAGGTGACGGGCCGGGGGCGCGGGAGGGGGCAGCGGGTGGGAGCAGTGGCGGGGTGTTGGGGCGGGGCGGGACGGTCCGTGGGGCCGGGCCTCACTCCCCGCTCCCCTCCGCGCAGGCCCGGGCCGCGGCTGCCATAACAACGCGGAGGACGCCGGCACCGAGCGGGGCACGAGAGACGGAGCCCGGACATGGTGAGCGCTGGGGCGGGCGGTGGGGTCGCTGGGCTCGGTGCGGCCCTTTCTGAGCCGCCTCTCTCTCCCTCTCTCCCGCAGCCCTTCACGGAGCGCGCCTATTTCCCGGCTGGGGCGGCCGCGACCGGCGCGGGGCCGTTTCCCGCCTTCCAGTTCCGCGGGCGCCATGAGGGCCCGGACTGGCGGCGGCTGAGCGCCGTGGACGTGGGCCGGGTGTGGCGGGAGGGCGACGTGGCGGCCCTGCAGGAGCACCTGGAGCACGTCACCTTCTGCAGCGCCGAGCGGGAGCGCTGCCCCCACTGCCAGGGCCCCGCCGACCCGCTGCTGCTCAAGCTTCTGCGCCTGGCCCAGCTGTGCACCGAGTACCTGCTGCACTCGCAGGAATACCTGAGCGCCCAGCTTGGCAGCCTGGAGGAGGCTCTGCGTGCGGCCCAGGCCCAGCGCGACCGCCTGGCCGAGGAGGTGGCCCAGCGCACCCAGGAGGTCAAGGGGCTGAAGGAGGAGTGCCGGCGCAGGAAGAAGATGATCAGCACCCAGCAGATGATGCTGGAGGCCCGAGCCAGCTACCATCAGGTGAGAGGAGAGGGACTGGCTGCCCGGCCGCCCGTGTCTTGCGGCTCTGAGCCCCACGGAGTGGCCCGGTGGTTGCCTGCTGGATGAGAGGCGCAGGCGTTGGGCTGCCGTCACATCTGACATCTGAGAGTGCTGCATCGTCTGTATCAAATCATGTTTACTATCAACCGCTCCATAGCCTTGGATTTGCTTTTGACACATCCAAAGTGTCAGATATACACACACACACAAATGCTCACAAAGCCCACGATACAAGTGGTACTTCTTTCTGTTGCCTGCGTACCATATGGTCAGGAAACATAACAGGGCACGTACAGCAGCACTGATGCTAGGGTGTAGCTTGTCTGTGGGCCAGTTGCCACTTTTCTGCAGCGGTGTTCTTCAGGCACAGAGTTTTTGCCTCTTTATGTAACTCAGGAGCAAATCATGATGGTTAGGAACACCAGTGGCATAGCTCATCCCTAGCACAACAGTCTGTTCCTTTAGAATATTTCCCAAGATCCTTAGCGTGTTGCTGTTTTAATTTAATTTTTTTTTTAATAAGGGAATTTTTGTTCTGGATGTAATAGACTTTCCACCTTTAGCTGCTAAGTTAACTGAAGTGTTCCTGCAGGGAAGTGTGTATTTCATGCCACAGAAATAAACATACGTATTGTAGACTTCATGGGAACGTAGACTCAGTGCATGTATTTGAGCAGTAGTCTTAGAATCATAGAAGAGTTTGAGTTGGAAGAGACCTTTAAAGGTCATCTAGTCTGTCTCCCCTGCAATGACCAGGGACGTGCATCCATAGCTAGATCAGTGTGCTCTGAGCCCTGTCCATCCTGTCCTTGGATGTCTCTAGGGATGGGGCATCCCCCACCTCTCTGGGTGGACTGTTAAGGACAAGCTGCTGCTACCATTTTAAAAAGCCTTTATACAGGTTACAGGGCTGTGTCTGAACTGCATTGCAAAAGGAAGCTGATCATCTGCATCATTGGACATGCAAACTTACGTAATTCTCATACTGTGATTACCAGCTAAATGCTACCAAGTCTTCCTGAAACGTTTGAGGGTTACAGCTGTCTCAGTGGAAGCTCAAGGACAAGGTAGCAAGCTTGCTCATCACTTCTCTTTAGTGGCATTCACAGGGACACAGAAATTGAAAGTTATTTCTCATTTTTAGTTTCATTTCCCCCTTTCCTCTCCATTAGTAAATTCTATTTAAGTTACTTAGGTTCATGTGGGAAGAGAATGCTCATTTAGGTAAGTTGTGTTGAGCAAATTCTGCAGTCCCAGCAGTGGTTTCAGGACTGTGAGTCTGAATGCCAGAGTTAAAATGAACTCCTTCCAGGTTGTGTAGATGCAGGGCGGCAGAGTGTTCAGTAAGTGTTAGATTTATCTGTGCTATGATCTTGGTGTAACTACAGTGCCAGATAACAGGAGGTTTGCTGGTGTTCCTGAGGGGGTAGTTCGGGTTTCTTCTTGTTCACTCAGAGTCTTGGTTGTTTTGCAAACATGTCTGTTAATAGCTATTCACATTTTTTAGTCTTTCAAGTGGAGGCACACTTTCTTTCTCTTAGAACTGTGATATGGAACTCAAATTTAATGGCTTTAATACACCACTAATATAAATTCAACTGTGAAATACTACAATAAAATGACAGTTACCTAAATATCTTAAATTTTTGACTCTTGTCAACACCTTTTGTCTTGATGTAAAATTAAATTTTTATTATAATACATTTTTCACTTTTTGATACTTTGTATACAGTTATTTATCTGTTTATGCACCACGTTGCTTGACATATAGAATACATTGTGTCTAACACAGCAACTAGTAGCTGTAAGGGTAGTGCTACTTAATTCAGACCCTAGATATTCCCTGTGTTAGTCCTATTTCCTGCAGTAAGAGCTTGCTTTCACCAGCAGCACCAACCTGACATGAGGTTTGTGCTTGAATGAATAACATGATTTCACAGCCAATTTAATTCCCTAAGTGTTGTGCAATCTGTTACACTGTAAGCTCCCTCTTGGTTTGGTAGCAGTGCTGTGCTGTCATACTGTGTGTCTTTGCTTTGGTTTTTGTGTGTGTATTTGTTAGGGTCTTACGTCCGTATTTGTCCATCAAAATTTGTTTTAATGGTTCATAGTTTCAGTGTTTACTGGAAGATACCTCACTATCAGTGATAGTATTATCAATATCAGCTGAAATCTGGAAATTTGAGGTTGATAACAAGGTCTGGAATCCATTGAGTCAGTATTTAACTACTTTTCATGTTCATATCACAGTAAAGAAAGACAAGGATTCAGCTGCGTATTTGGGGGTTGTTACAGTATACTCATTTGAAAAATAATTCTGAGAAAAGATTGCTCATTCCCTGTATCGAAATCAGTTAGGGGCTCTGATTCACAGTCTTATCAGTACATTCCAGAACATGTAAATACATACATACATAATACAGCTCCTGTTCTTGCGTTATCTATCTGTTTTTAGTATTCTGAACGTTACAGTGATATACTTTGAAGGTGATAATTTTTTTTCCCAACAGTTAGGATCTAAGTTGGACTTAAGAATCATAGAATCATAGAATTACTCAGGTGGGAAGGGACCTCAAGGATCATCAAGTCCAACCGCAGCCTAACCATAGTACCCTCACTCTAACAACCCTCCACTAAATCATGTTCCTGAGTACCACGTCCAAACGGCTCTTAAACACATCCAGGGATGGTGACTCAACCACCTCCCTGGGGAGCCTATTCCAGTGCTTAACAACCCTTTCTGTAAAGAAGTGTTTCCTAACGTCCAACCTAAACCTGCCCTGGCACAACTTGAGGCCATTTCCCCTCGTCTTGTTACCAGTCACCACTGAGAAGAGACCTACCCTGCTCTCACTCTAAACACCTTTCAGGTATTGGAAGAGAGCAATAAGGTCTTCCCTCAGCCTCCTCTTCCCCAGACTAAACAGCTCCAGCTCCTTCAGCCTCTCCTCATAGG
>PPHD01021170.1:2000-13353 GCA_002909625.1 Bambusicola thoracicus | reverse complement strand
GGGGCAGCCCCGGGATCGGAGCAGCCGCCGGGGGGGACGCGGAGGGGCCGGGGAGCTGCAGCCCCCTCTCTGCCTCATCCTACGCATTTTCATATTTGTTAGACGCTGTGACCTGCATTTCACCTTATTGCACGACTCGCTCAGACAGGTCAAAGCCAAAGAGTTATTGATGAACAAAAGCGTTATATATTCACCTCCTGTTCAACTGCCCATACAGAGGGCTTTTGATCTATCTGCCTTTTTGTATTCCGGTTCATAATCTTCGCGCTCAGTGTACGTTAGAAGAAAACGAGTAATCCGTCCATTGAGGGCCGGCCCTAAAACAAAACGCCAAGGGCACCTCCGTGGCGCGGGGCTGTGCGAGCAGGGAATTACCTACGGGACTAACCCAAAAACGCAGCGCTCGGGGCAATTGTTTATCTCGCACTTAAAGGGCTCGAAAACCCACATCGCCACACAGGGTAAAACGAGAACGAGAACCGGGCGAGAAGTAGTGAAAGAGCTTATTGAGCAAGGGAGGAAACGGGGAGAAACGCAAACAAGCAGAGCTCCGCTCCTGCGCGCTCCCCCATCGGAGCACAGCCTGCGGAGCGGGGAGGGCAAGGCGCACGTAATGAACCTTCACACACCGCAGCCTTCCCCTTCCGTCTGAGGGACGAGGCAGAGCCTGCCCGAACGGCAGCACCGCCGCGTGCAGCGGCTCTCTGCGTGTCCTGCCGCACGCTGCGCCGCTACCATCCTCCGCTTCGCGCGGCACCGGCACGGACCAGCACGGAGCCGGAGAAAGCCGCCCCCCTCCGCACCGTGCCCACCTCCCCCCGTGCCCTCCCCCCGCCCTCAGCGCTGCCGTCCGGCCCTACAGCACAGCATCGCCTGCCCGGCCCGGGCACCGCCACCGCTCCTCCTGCCCAGGCTGCTCCAAACGAGGCGGCAGCACGGCTCCGGCCCGAGCCTCCTGGAGCAGAGGGCAGCGCCCCGAGCCGCCCGGCAGCAGCCAGGCACCTGCGAGCCCTATAATAAACTCCTCTGCCTCGGCCACGGCTGCCCGCAACGTGGCACCGCACGACGGTCCCCAAAGCCTCAACGCGCTGACGCGCCTTCAGTTGGTTGGTGGCAGCGATGTGCGGCAGGGATACGGCGCTTCTCATCGCTCCGCTCTGAGGTGCTTTCAAAGCACTCCGATTCCGAGAGAAATAAGAGGTCACTTACCGCGGGTGCCCTTCCATGGTGCCGGACCTGTTGCAATACAAACGTCTGTTACTGCCGTATTCCGCACGCGGGTGATACGCCTGGAGAAGCGTTACAGAACGCGGGTGATGGATGGAGGCAGAGGAGCGGGCAGCATCCCGCGAGCAGCGCGGTGCTGGGGCGGGCGGGCGGGTGGGGTGGGGTGGGATGGGATGGGAGCCCCTCTGAAAGGGGACCGTGTGGCAGCCGGGCATCCCTCGGCCACGTGCCCTCCCGGTCTGCGTGTGAGCGTTCACCTTTTAGAGTCATAGTCCAGATTTTACAGCTGATAATTACTAAAGGGGTGGAAAGCCGGACCTCCCTCCATCGCTGGTGGGAAGGAAAAATAAAAGAGTAACAAAGGCCTTATTTTTTGGTCGTTTCGCGGCGTTTCGGTCACTTCTGAAGGAAATATTCGGATCACCTTCGCTAAAACATCGCCCGGAAAACGTCACGGTGTGCGGAGCAGCACCGCATCCACGCTAAGAGCGGCAGAACGACAACTCTATAGGAACAAATCTCGGACGGTTCCGAGCCCGTTTCCCTTTAAGATCACACAATTATCCAGCAGTAAACTCGAGCCACGCGTCTTTGCGTTATAGAAGGATGAATCTGACCCGAACTTTCCTTCAAATCTTTTAAGGACTGAGTTCAAACATAACATTAAGGAAAACAAAAACGCACATTCGGTCTCATGCTCCCCGCAAGCACTGTGTATTTAGAAGCAAAACGCCAGTACCGGTTTTGTTTTGTTTTCTTAATTTGCTGTAAGCCAATTTTCAACTCCAATATTGCATCTCTATGGGTTATTTTGGGGAGCTGCTGTACAGCAGCAAAGCAATAGCCCGGGTAGCGATAGCTGGCTTCCCTGGACTGTTTTTATGTTATATACGTACATATATATATATATATGTATATATATGTATTTCTTTTAGCTCTGAGCACTCCGAATAGCACTGCGAGGTCAGTGCAACATCATCAGCCCTTCGACTCCAAACATTACAATACTACGCCTTTCTCTCTCTCTCTCTCTCTTTCTCTCTCTCTATTATTTTTTCCGGGCCATTTCCAATGAAGATCTTCACCACGTTCGCCAGTCTCGGCCGGGGCGCAGCGAGCCCCCAGCCCCGCCCGGCCCAGCTCTACCTGCCCGTTCCCGCAGGCAGAGCCCGAGGCCCATCTCCCCGCCCGCAGCGCCCGGAGGCGCGGAGGCACCGCAGCCCGGAGGCTGACGCCGACTTACTGCGCGCCCGGCGCGGGGCCGGGGGGAGAGGGGGCACCGGGGAGCGGGGCTGCCCGCACGGCCGCATTCCCGCAGACGAATCCCTGCTAACACTTCCCCGATTACTGCTTCCAGGAACGAAAGCATCTGCACTTGTACGCTCTTAAACTAATTTATGGTGGGAATTATATTTTGGCTTGTCAACTCTCAAGCCATAAAACAAAGTTTATTGGAATCACGTGCTCCTAAATAGCCACTCAGGACCTATCTCCGCGGAACCATAAATAACCTTCAGCTTTAAACTTTTATTCGCTAAATAAAGGTCCGCCGGCTGCTCTTTAAGCGGGGGCGGGCGGCTGGTCAGCTACGCGGCGGCTTTGGGGGGAGCATCCCATAGGGCGGTGGGTGTGTTCCCTGTCCCTCGGGCGAGGGGCGGCGCCCCTCTCTGAGTGCCATCTCTGGAGGCACAGAGGAGCGCGTCGGGACAAAACGCGGAGTTAGCTCGGGGCGGGGGTCCGTCCCTCCCCGGGTGTTTGTGGCATTTCATTCAGACGGCCCTGGAAAGTGATTCTGACTCATTCCTCTCGAGCTGTGCCACGGCTGCGGGCTCGCCAGGCACCGAGCGACCAAACTGCTGGGAGCAGCGGGCACCGGGCTCTGGGAGAGAGGGAAGTGTGAAGGCTGCCACGATTAGATCTTTGAGGACTGGAAGTTTGAGGAGAGCTATAAAACGATAAAACAGCTCTGGTGTGAAGGGAGCAGGGTGTGAGTTAGCAAATGAGAATTTCAAGGAGCCCGAGCACAGGAAGTCAAATGTCCCTGGAGTCCCACGGCCGCTTCTGCACAAAGAGCCCGGGCGGTAGCTCTCTATCACGGCTCCGAAGCGGCCCAAAGCTGCTGAAGCCGGGGCCGGGGAGGGTGGTCCTTCTCCAGAGGGAACGGGCCACGCTCGCCCCGTCGGGGTCCGGCAGCGCACGGCCGCGGACTGCAGCACCTCTCTCCGACTCTGCCTCTGGGGCTCGGCTCCGCACAGCCCGGCCCGCGGCGGGGGGCACCGGGCGGCACCTGCCTAACGCCGGGGCGGGGTATCCCCTGCGCTGCGCTCGCTGGGCCGAGGAAGTAATCCCAGGCACCGAAGTCTGAGTTTACTTAAAACGGGCCCTTAGTTCTCGCCCGACTCCTTAGCTCGTTCGACTCTTGTTCGCCCACCGGCTCCCGGCCCGTGCTCTCCGCCCGCTGCGAGGGCAGGTGGCTGCTACCCTGGCCGCTCAGAGGGCCGGCAGAGCTCGTGAGGCAGAGGTGGGAAGAACGGGGAGAGAGGTGAACCGTCAGTCCCTGGAAGATGGGGAGGGCGCGGGCTGAGGGCAAATGTGTCCGGGAGGTGCGGGGATGGGAAAGGACTGTGGGATCCGAGGGGTAGGTGGGAGGGAGGCAGCTCTCTGTGATCTAGGCACGACGTAAGCTGTTCTGCAACTGAATAATAGTAGCCCTGAGATGCTGAAGGGGGAATTAGGAGGATTTTCACATTTCCTATTCTAAAATGCAGATGAGAAAGTTGACTTTGAAGCCCTGGCCAGTTCCTTCCCCGGGCTCGTATGGCAGCTCCCATTTTCGGGGCTGATGATCTGGAGACGGATAAAGTGTGGAATGAAGAAACCCCATAATAATTGTTTTCCCTCTGGCACCAGTTGCGATAAAAGGGTTGGGGAAATGGAATCGCACGGGTAAAACGCCGTCGCCCTTGCTGCTCCGTGCCAGACACCAAGACAGCATCCTGCCCCCAGGACCGCACCGCCACAAAATGACAGGTTCCGACTCTCGCTTTGAACAACTGCGCGCCTTGATAGCGTCCAACGCATTATCGCTCCGTGCTTTTATCGCTGCTCCGACTTTCCGCCCATTCCCCGTGCAGGATGTGGGCACGCAGAGGCCCGGGGCGGCCCCGGCGGCGGCGGAGCCCCGGGAGCGGGCAGGGCGGTAGCGAGCCGCGCCCGGACATCAAACGGGATCGGCGGCGGCGGCACCGCGGGTCCGCGGGGCGGGGGACGCGGGGCGGGGGGTAGAGAGGGGAACCAGGGCCATGGGAGCGCCCGGCTCGGGCAGGAACGGCCCCGGGGGTGGCCAGGGTCATGCCCGGGCACAGCGAAGTGAGGCGGAGGCGGGGAGAGCCGCGAGGCACCGGCTTGCGTGGGGCGGGGGCGCGGAGCCGAAGGGGCAGGGAGGGAGGCGAGAGGCCCGACGTCAGCGGGCGCTCTGCTTCGGCCCCTAGCGCTGCCCGTGGGGGAGGCGGGGGGTACGCAAGACTCGGGACGGGCGGGAGGGTCGGCGGTGGAGGCGGGAGGACGACTGACAGGGAGAGAGCTCCGGGGCCTCCCCAGTGAAGCGGCGGAGGGTCGAGCGGTGCTCCCCGCCCTCCAGTGGTCTCTCCCGTGGGCGTGGGCCGGGGCCCGGGGTCCGGGGCGGGCGGCGGGGGGCGGCGGGCCCCTCTCCCGGGCAGGGATCGCGGCCAGGCTTGTCCTACAGCGCCTTCTCCTGGAAGAGGCCGTGGGACACAAAATGGCTGGTGGCGGTGGCGGGCCCCGCCGCGCCCCCGGCGGCCGCAGCGCGCCCAGGCCGGCGGCCCCGAGGGCGGGCAGGTGTCCCCGGTCCGCGCCGTCGGGTCCGGGCGGCTGCGGATCGTCCCCGCGAGCCCGCCCGCGGCCGGGCCTCGACGGCGGCGCCGCAGCCACGTGGCCGGGCTCTCGGGGGGCTCCGCAAGCCCTCTCGGGCACACCTGGAGGCATCTCCGCGGGTCCGCCTCGCGGGGCGGCCGGCGTGGCACATCACGGAGGCAATAGAGCTGCCCCCCCCGCCCCTTCCCCCATAGGCATCCGGGGGGGTTCCGTGCTGCGCGCAGCCCCTCTGCCGCTGAATACCCTTTTATTGCCTCTCTCTCTGCCAGGGACATTTCCTCTGCGCCCTGCCCGGCCCCGCTCCCGCTGCACGCTTTATTGTGCCTCATCTCTGCCTCCCGCTTCCTGTTTGTTCCCTCGCACCACACAGCATTGAGTGCCGCACTGCAGTAGAGCCGTAAATACCTTTAACAGCTGCCTGCCAACCCGGGGGTGAAATACTGTCTTTGTTCCGATTTTTTTTCCTCCCCCCATCGCCCATAAAACACCCTGTGAGAAATACATTTGTTTGGGAAAAGCGAAATATTATCAGGAAACCAGCCAATCGGCGGGACGAGCGGAGTTTAGGAGCACAAACCCAACATGCGTTGCTTTTATCAATCTGAGATTGCGGGTCGCGTCCCCCCTCGTTCCGATCCCCCCACGTTCGGGGCTCCGAGCTCTGCCCCGAGCAGCGGAGTGGGGCCCGGCCCGGCCTCGGCAGAGCCCCGCGGTGCGGCTGCCGGCTGGACGTGGGTGCAGCCCGCAGAACCCGCTGCCATTTCCCGGAGGTCGTATTTTGTTGTTATTTTGTTTATAGCTCTTACGTCAGTAAAGCATAGGTTAGGGATCGCCTGTTCCTTTTGTTTTCTCTTTTTAGTGGCTCATAAATTGTGTTACACACGTCGGAAAATGAAGCAGGTGTGAGAAATCTGGACGTGAAATCGGAATTGCACACATTTCAACGCACCAACGCAGCCACACGGCTGCAGGCGCTCTGCAGGTACAGAAACGTGCAGTCCTCGTAGGTGCCCTCTGTACATACGGGCGTGCAGAAAGAGTTTGCTGTGAAAGGACACACGTAGGTACTGGAATGCACATACACATATGTGCGTTAATGCTAATGAAGGGAATGAAAGAAAAAGAAAAGGAGAAGAAAAAGAAAAAGGAGAAAAGACAGGAAGGAAGGAAGGAGCCGTTTAGGAGGAAGAAATGCTGACCTCCCACATACAGCAGTGGGATCGTAAATGCATCTGCGGCTCTGTGTGTGTCAGCATATGGACACACGCGCAGCAGAACCCGGCCGAACATCCCGCGTTTGTTGTCTTATCTGCCCGCAGGCTGCGAATCGTCTGAAAACACCTCAAGGACGAGATTTTCCCAAATTGTGGCCGAGATTTATTACGAAGCATCTATAATTACCGTGCCGGCCAGGAAGGGCTCTGAGAGCAAAACCTAAAGCGACACAACACGCTTTCCAAGCTTCCCGGAGTGTTTCAACACTGCAAACGGTTCCCCCCAAACAGTCCCAGCGCGGGGGCGGCGCGGCTCCTCGGGCTGCGGGCGTCGGGTGGCCGACAGAAGGATCCCTCCGTGCCTCCCGAACACGTACAGGGATGCGTCCCCCACCCGCACGCCCTCCCCGGGCCCGGTTTAATTGCGGCGTTTTGCTCCGCCGTTAAATGTGTGGCTGCTTTCGGGGGAAATGACGACGTGGTGAATTCCTGCAGTGCAGTGGCACGGTGCATTTCCGTCCCTGAGCGACGCCGGGAGCACCCAATGCAACACAGCAGCTTCCGATCGCGCGTTTTGAAAGTGCGGAGGAGATATACAGTATAGATACACATTCTGAAAGAATATATTTACACCTATGTTCTATAGAGAGAAACACAGGGGTGGACAAGTACGTACACACACGTAGGCAATGTAGATCCGGGTATATACACCCGTATATAAGCAATGCGGTATAGGATCTACGCGCATATGCAAGCAATGTGGATAACGTCTGCGTGATCGTTCTATCTCCTCTGCACATTTCAAACCAAACCCGTTTTATCGAGCGCTCGCCCACGTTTTAGCCAGCCGGGCTATCCACCCGCCCGGCTGCGCGACCGCTGCTCCGCTCCTCCTCTCCGCGCCGCTCCGCCGGGAGCAGCCGGGCCCGGAGCCTCTCGCTGTGCCCTGCGGGGCGGGCGCGCCCGCGGCTGCGGGATCAGGGATCGGGCGGGGGCTGCCGGGGCAGGACGGGGCTCGGCTCTCCGGGGCCGCCCGCGCCCTCCGCCCCCGGCGCTGCCGCTCAGACACCTGTTAGGTGTGAAGTTACACGAGCGCCCTTCCGCTACGGGAAAACGCGGCGCGCAAACGCGGCGCGGCGCTTCAGCGTGCGGGGAAACCAAACCGCGGGGAAGGGGCACTTAACGGGAGAACCGCGGTGCCTCCGCGCCCCGATCCTCAGCCTTCCGCCGCTCTGCGCGGGGCCGGGGCTCTCCCCGCCGCCTCCTCCGCGCCGCCCCGAGCGGCAGCCTCCGTCCGCGCTAATCGCACCGAGAGCCGGCGCAACGGCATCCCCGATAGCGGCCGCGCTAACGGTCCCGCAGCCGCACCGCGCGGCGCTGGGTGCTCCGAGGGACAGGTGACCGAGCGGGGCCGGCGCTCCGCCCGCGGGAGCGCGGTGCCGGGGGCAGCCGAACGCTTACCGGTGGGCGGCAGCGCCCGCGTGCCGAAGAGCCGGGGACGATCGCTGTAATCCATTTTGCGCCCGCGTAGCAATCCGGGGGGCGGCGGCGAGCGGCTCCGCGCGGCGCCGCGGGAGGAGAGGCGTCGCGGGGCCGGGGAGCGGCGGGGTTCGGGGAGCGCCGCGCCGACATCGCGGCGGCTGCCATACACCTCAGCCAGACAAAGGTTAGGAAAAGAGGGGCCGAGACTCTCTGAAGGCAGAATGCAGGGGGAAATTCGCCAGGGAAATCAGGAAAAGGCCATGAAAGCGCTCGCTGCCTGCACATGACCAGCCGCAGCCAATGACGAGCCCAAATAGGTCATAAAAAGGTCTATTACCAAGTTGTAAATTTTCTTCAAACAAAAAGGAATTTACTGCAATTCCTTGCGGATTTTGCACATACTGCTTCCCAGCGCCATGTTTCTTTCGCCTGCGCGCTGCGCTCGTGTTTTTCACTCTCTGCCCCCGCGGCCTGCGCGCCCCGAGCTGCTGTCGGGGCCCCGCGGACGGGGAGCTCCGGAGAGAGAGGAGCGCTGAGCCGCACACGGGGTGGGGGGACCCCGCTTAATGGTCCCTCGGCGCTGTGCCCTTGGGTCCGCTCCTCGCCTTAACGAAAGGGGCTTCGGACCGCGTTACCCACAGCCGGGCCCTACAGGAAAACGTGTTTCCTGTAGCGCCCACTACTGAAGCCGAAACCATCGGTGCCCCAAAGGCAGCCCGAGCCGAGCCGATGCCGCAGCCCGCCCCGCGGTTCGGGGTCCCGCGGGTCTCGCTGCCGTCGAGCCCCAGCGCGAAGCATCCGCGGGGCCGCGTGGAACCCGGGAGCTCAAAAAGCGCTCGGAAAGGGCTATACGGCTGCCCCGCGTCACGGAGAGCGGGGAACGAAAATCGCGGCTTTTCTTTCCGGGAAAGAAAATAAAAACAAAGCTAACAAAAAACCCAAACTGCGCTAACGACGCGGGGTCTCTGTCACACCGCTGCGGGGGATCCCGCACCCTCGGATGAGGCACCCGCAGGGCCGAGGCACCGCCATCTCCGCGGTCCCGCGCGGCTCTGTTTCTCCCCGCACGGTGCCGAGGGCGCGTTGGGCAACCGCTGCCACGCTTCGCTTTTCCTGAGAAGGGCTCCAAACGAAAGCGAAGGGGAGACTGAGCTGCCAGCTACGGGCGGGGAATACCTTCATCAGTACACAACAAGGCTTTTTTATTATTATTCCTTTTCTAACTGAATGTAAAAAAAAGAGAGAGAGAAACAGAGAGAGGGGGAAGTTCCCCGTTAGGACGAGGCCTTTGTAAACGCTGTGCGCACCGGGGCGTTGGTTTGTGTGCGTGGCTGCTTTCCCAGCCGGCCCTGGGAGGGCAACGCTAACGGAAACTTCGTCAGGAATATTTGAATTTCATTCTCTTTGTCTGGAAACGAAAAACAACGTCGGCGGCGGCTCTTTCCCGGACGAACACCGGCTCGGGAAACGCTCCGCCGGGCCGTGACGGCTCCGCTGCGCGCTTCCCGGGGCAGCGGCAGGAGGAGGCCCGGTGCGGGGCTGCAATCGGGTCCCGGAGCCGCATCGCTCCCGGCCACCGGGGCACCGCTGCGTATACGCAAATCCGTGCGGCAAAACGGTGCCTTCTCGCCTTCGCCGCAGTTTCCACGCGTTTGGAAGCTTTAACCGCTTACGTGATTAAAATAAACCGGAACAATGGCTCCGCTCGGTTCTGCCTCCCTCCCGAGCTGCAGCTTCGCAGGGGCTGAGCCGAGCGTGGCTGCCGGCTGGGAGCGGAGGGGGAGCTGCACGAACCCACCCCGCACACCGAGCCTCCGCACACCGTCCCCTCCTATCGGGCCGCTCCCGGCCGTGGGGCTGCGGGACGAGGCCGCGGCACATCTCGGGGCCTTCGCGAGCGGCTTCGGGAGGACGGGGCCGAAGGGATCCCGCTCCGACGGCGGCGCCGCTCCTTTCGGGGGCACATAATGGCAGTCGAGTGGGTCGCATTCACCGCACCGCGTCCTGCGGGGCCTTCGGCGAACGTCGCACAATGGAGGCGTGAGGAGGGGGTAAAAAACGCGCAGACATTTTTGTAAGGCTTCATACCGTGTTCCCGCTGCCCCTACACGGGCTGTCCCCGCCGCCCTGCCCGATGGCTTGAAAAAATGCCCCGAAACAGTGCCAAGGTATTTATTGCCGAAACGCCCTTTTCTGCATTTATGCGTGATTTGGGACTATGAGCCACTTTGCCCGAGATCCGTGGGGGAGGCTGGAGCCGGCCCGGCCCTCACGGACCCGCAGAGCGGGGAGCACCGCACGGTAGGGCCGCGGCCGAGCCCCTCGGTGAGGATGGAGACGAAAAGCCGCGAGGCCCAAGCACGCATACTGTGGTCCCAGCGCCGGGGAGTAGGGGCTCTCCCACGGAGGAAGGTCGATCGGGGGCCCTGGCACCCCGCGTCCCTCTGTCAGGTTGCGTTGGGACCCGGCCGGGGCTGGGGCCCCCTCAGGTTTTGTCTCAAGTGGGCCATTTCGAGATCCCCCCCCGCCCAAATAGGCGCTAGGAACGGAGGAGAGGGCAGATGTGGAGGTCCGAGAGTTGATCGGAGGGGCAGATTACAGAAAGGATGCCAGGAAACCGATAGATTCTATACTTGAATAATTTTGATTTATTTAAATCAAATATCGATAGTAGAAAGTTTGATATATTTCTAAGATTTGCTCTTCAAAAATTATTAAATTTCTTTAATTTATTCGAGATTAGAAAATAACGAGAATTAAAATAGCACAAGTGCACTTGTTCGATTAATAAAGCATCGGTACATGTCCCGCTTATTGGCGCCTATCATTAGGAAGTGTACGTCGCAATCACCGTCTTTCAATACTGCAAAAACAAAAATAGTATCTGTTTATATATATATATATCTCATTAGAAATGTATTGCTGCGAACTCGCTATCAGATTTCCAGGAGGAGCGGACGAGCGGACATCTGGAGATCGCTCCGGATGCAGTGAGAGCCAAAGCCGAACCCACGCGGCGCGGAGTGGGGCGGGACGCGGCCCCGCGGGACGCACACGGCGGGGACGGGCCCGGAGCTGCGGCCGTGGGCTCCTCGTTCCCGATGGCCCTTCACAAAGGCTTTTAGGGCAAAATTAATTTAATTCGGGTGGCTTTCGGCTCTGTCGTCTTCCAGATCATGTGTTTCCTTTTTGGCCTCCCCTTCCTTTCCCTCCTGCTTGGAAGCGGGGAATTTGTCCTTGTTGTTCTCCTTTTTCCACTTCATCCTCCTGTTCTGAAACCAGATCTTTACCTGCCGCTCGGTGAGTCCTAGGGCGTGGGACACCTCGATTCGTCTCTTCCTGGTCAGATAGGGGTTAAAGAGAAACTCCTTCTCCAGCTCCAGCGTCTGGAAGCGGCTGTACGTCTGCCGCCCTCTCCTCCTCCCGGGAGCTGCTGTTCGAAACAAAAACACGGGGGTTGGGGCGGCTCGGAGCAACGCGTCCGCGGCGCCCGGGGGTCTCCGCACGTCCCTCGGGGGGGGGGGGGGGGGGGGGGG
>PPHD01021169.1:0-13353 GCA_002909625.1 Bambusicola thoracicus | reverse complement strand
TATATGTATTTAATAAGTATAACATTTATATTTTTTTACTTCTACAAGTTTTTCAAGTTTTTCACAAGTCTTATTACAGAAATATTAAATGCTGTAATTGGTTAATTGCATAGAAGGAAACAAAGAAAATAGGCATCCTGAAATCATGAACGTAACATGTCTCACTGATTTTGTAGATGTTAAGAATTTTTTTTTACCCTATGAAGTATGGGTTTTTTTTTCACTTTCATCTATTGGTTTGGGTTACCATCTTTGTATCTGTGGTTTTTTGTTGTGCTTGTTGCCTTACAGATAATTACCCACACTTATGTCCTTTGCTTTACTAAATGCATTTTTCCCCAAAATGATTTCTGTGAAGTACTTTTCTAAATTTTTTATTTGAACTTTTTCTAAGAAATCAGATTATTCTCTGTAGTTCTGGTTCTCTCTTGGTATCTTTTTTTAATCAAGTTGAGCAAATTTGCTTCAGCTACATATTTTGCATTATGATTGCTGAATTGGGAACTTTATGGACAGCAAATGTGGTCAGCTGCTTTAAAACTTGTATGAATAAATGTTAAAATACCAAAATAACAAGGAAAAAAAAAGTATAACTTACTGCTTTCCTCTTTTGACATTTTTTTAATGACAGTTGTTATATAGCTGTGCACTCTCATTTTTTTAGCTATGTTGACCAACAGCAGGGAAGGAGAGCTCATTGATCAAGAAAGCGGGACAAGCCTAAAAAAAATGCAAAAGGAGAAAGGTATAACTACACTTCTTTCTATCTCAGGCATTTAATTACACTTACATGTTTTATTCTTCTCTTTTTTTTTTTTTTAATTCTGCATAATACTATAAATCTGAGAAAGCCAAGTGCCTAATTGCAATGAATAATGTATCCACTGGATTTAGATTACATTCTTCTTAGGAAGAGTAAACAATCAGGTCTTTGCTTCCCTCTATTTATAGCAAATGGGAGTCATATTTTGCCATTCTTTTTCTCAATTATTTATGCAGTTCCTAGCAACTATTTGATTAGTCACATGATATTATTTCTTTTCCTTCAGTAGATGTGCGTGCATGCTACTCTAATAGTGGTTCATAAGTGAGGGAAATAAGCCATTCTTCATGTCTAATAATACTACCTGATCTCATAAGAGTCAAGTAAGGGAAGAGGTGATGTTTGGCCTATAGTGTTTGTCCTGTAGGCAGGGAAGTTAATATGTCAGTGTATGCAGGTAAGCCCCATGGCACAGCTGCAGAGAGATGTGGAATCTGCAGCTGCACATGGAGGAGGAAGGTGGCATTTTGTTTCCTTGTAAATATAATTAAAAATAATAATAAAATCAGTCATATTGCTAGACAAAGTTTATTCTGGCAGCAGATACAGAATGCCATACAAAATGAGTACCTGCAAAGAAGAGGTGATGTGTAGATGAAGAAACAAAGGACAGCTGAAGGTAAGTGTGAAGTGAACTCTAGAAAAGATGCTGCAGAATGGAGGGATAGGGAGATATTAAGGTTTTAATAAAGAAGGAAAAGAGAAGAAAGTGTCCCAAAAAGGAAACGTTGTAGGCTAAATGTAGTTGTAAGTCTACTGTAAGTGTGAATGTGTTCTTATAGTTGAAATCTCAAACTGATTTATATTTTGATTGAACTGATTTTAGGTAATTTATTAAACTAAGACAGACTCATATATCTGAGGCCTGTGTAAATGATTGTACTCCCTATATATTTATTTTATTTTCAGAGTAAACTAAAATGCTAGGTATTGGCAGTGTTATGAGCTACTCAAGTAAAAAGAAAATAAATAAATAATAATTTGGAGGCTCCATGTGCCTTGTGACTCCAGAGTTCTACACAGTGATTTGAGTAGACTCATAAAAATGACAGCCACCTTATTGTAAGATGGGCTCTACTCTGTAGACGTCTGTGGCTGATTCAACTATGAGGAGGAAGTGTTTAAAACTTCTTCATGTTTCTTACTCTACTCCCTTCTGGAGAGCAGAAGCTATTTTCTGTTCTTTAGTTTCTCTAGGCATTTAATCACTTTCCTCGTGAGCCCCATAAAAGCCCGTATGTGCCATTTTAAGATAATCTTCTGGCTGGAACATTTTGCTTAAAACCTTCCCTCTTGACTTCATTTGGCATTGACTGACAGCACCAGAGGCTAAAAAGCTATCAACTCTACCTTTGTATGTGAAATTAAAACAAAACAAAAAACAGCAATAAAAAAATTCTGTAACAATTACATAGGTTAATACTTAGTGTAAAACTGAAAGTATAGTTGATTTTAATTTTTTAAACTGTGTGTGGTTTCTTGCCACATTTTAAATTATTTTTCAGTGAAACAATTTGATATCCTATGGAGGTTCAAAGATGCAGATCATGTAATTACTGGTAGTACCAGGTCTATCACTCAGAACAGATGAAGGGAAGTACAGTTTAAAAGTCAGAAAAGATAACTCAGAAGCATTAACAGTGTACATCCAACAGTTTGAAGGTGATTTCATACAATCATAGGATTTCACATTAGCTGGTGTGGTAGACCTGTACTGTATCTCCTTTAGGAATCTCTGTTTTATAGAAATACAAGCACCCGGTAATGGTGGACTGCACCAGTAGGAGATAACAGTCTGTATTTTCCTTCTGAAAATTGCCAGCCTGTCACCCCATATAAGTGCTATTACTCCTTAAGGATTTTTACCACTCCAGTGTGTATTTTGTTCCTACTGGTAGTCGTATTCTCTTCTGCATAATTGTTTTGGGCTCTGGTACACCTCAAATGTATTGAGCAATTTTCATGTTCAGATGTGGACGGTCACTGAAGAGTGTGATGTATGCCGGGTTGCTCAGCAAAATATATATATATAATTTGTGTACAAGCTTTATTTTTCAAAACCTGACATTGCTTTCACTAAGGCGAAGTATATTTACCATGGAAAAGATTTGCAAAGTTATTAAGAAGGAATGTAGTTAAAATAAAAGTATCAACATTTATTAAGCATGACAAGTAAGCAGTTTATACAACCGTGGCAAACATATGTTTTCACATCTGCTTTGAGTAATATCATCATGATTTTAAAAATGATTTATAGCTCTGCAAGCCATAAAATGCCAGCTTTGCTGTAAGTTAAAAGTTTTCAAACAACAAAGAAATTATTGAAGGCATATATTAAGCATGCTTTTGTAACATATCTTGTTAGAACTGCATATCTGAGCAGTTTGTAACAATTAAGATAGCAACAAATGAAAATTAAGTAACTAAAATTTAGCAGTAGTATTACTCATATGAAAGCTTAGCATAAAAAACAATAAAACTTATTGTGATTATTGTAAGCACTGCTGTTACATTCCTCAGGATACACAATTTTGTTTTCCTTATGCCATTGAAAGTGCTCTGAGCACCAGACAAAAACATGTCAGCTTGTTCTCATCAAACTAATTTCAAGGCAATTGAGGCTGAAGAGAATACAACTTAAGTTCTTTTTGACAACACAGTTAATATGAAATTATTCAATTTATGTTGAGCTGCTTGAATGTGTTGGTGGGACAGAATTCACAGAATTAAAGGCTGTCTCATCTCAGCAGGGTTAGAGGTTGGTTACAGACCATGTCTCTATGCTTGTTGAAGAGGCAATGCCATTAAATCTCAGTTACTCCACATCCTTTCAGAATCTTCTTAGGAAGTATGGTCAGACAACTAAATCAAACATATTCATAGCTCTGCACAAGCATTCTGCCTGTGCATCCTTGTCATGGTATGAGTGAAAACCATATGAAGGATAATCTGTACTGTATTTTGAAATTGCGAATGGATGGAAACAGAAAATTCCCCACAGAGCATAGCCCCAAATGTTAGAGAAGCGTAAACACAATTTCTTCCTGATTTTGCTTACTTGCTATTTCTGTTTTTGAGCAGTAGCATTTTACCTGCATAATTCGTCACAGTAATTCAATTTTAAATTTGCCTGCTTCAGTATTTATCCTAAAAAAAAATCTCTGTTGTATGGGGGAAGGACCGTGTTTGACAAAGTATTGTATAGGCTTTATAGAAGCCTCCATATGAGGTCTGGCATTAGGAAGGTTAAACGAACCAGAAAAGAACTTGGCCATACTTGCCAGTAGGGTTTAATTGCAGGGTAGGGGTTAATTACAATTATTCCATATGACTGTATGACAAAAAATATTTATAATTCTTCATATAGGATGGAAAAATAAAAGACAGAACCCCAGCTCTCGCCACAGTTAAATCAATGGAAGTGTTCGTGATGTCTTCAGTGGGAGCAGAGTTTGGCTACAGACTGGTATTTTGGGCCATAGCTCCCCCATTGCCAGTAGCAGTGGTTATTATCCTAGGCAGCAGTGGTATAACACCCATAGGTGATGCAAATGCTGTGGCCACCAAGGGCAGTGCCTTACCTGAGCCTGATGAGATGTGGGCACGTGCCAGCCCTGCCCCTCTGCTCTGATTTCAGCAGGAGGCAAGCAGGCACCAGAGAACCATGGCATGCTTTAACATGGGTCTTTGGAGAGCAGGAGTTGCACTCCCCCTAAGTGAACCAGAGTGAAAATTCATAGGAGGAGTCTGCAGATGACTGGTTTCTTTCCATTTACCATAGTTCAAGTACTCTTTGAGCAGAAATGAAAGCTGTATCTGCTGAGAAAGTGATTTGCTCTGAATCTCTCAGAGCCGCTCAGTGTCCATACTGCCTCCTTTAGCCTGGTTGTCTGCATTCTTGGAGCACAAGTCTGCATCCCATGACTGTCTCAGATTTCTGGTAGATGGTAGTCTCCAAAGCTGCATCTGGCAGCTATTCCTTTCCATTTTATTGAAGAACACCTTCCCATTTATTACTTCAAGGAAATGGGAGTTTTGCATCATTTCTGTCAGCTGAGTGAAATATTTTCAGATGGCCATAGATTACATTAAAGAAAGAATAACTGTATCTATTTATTGTATTTCATCAGTGGAAAAGGGTTTTTATGCTGTTTAAATTAATCATTGCCAAAGGACTAGGTCACTCAGGATGTGAGGAGAGGAAAAAGAGCAGGTGCACAACACCTGAAACAGCAACAGGCCCAAGTGGGGGGTGTCCTCCAGAGAGAGGACTTTTCTGACAATTAATGTGAAATCATCCAGATGGAGAGTGCAAGGAATAAGGAAGGGAACTAAGATTACGAAGCTGTAACATGAATTGTGTATAGAAAGTGTACGAGAGGTGCCAACACTTCAAATGTTCACCATGCTGTTTCTTTGACATTTCAGTACTTACATGTTAAAGATATAATGACAAATAAGCAGTTTTCCTTAGGAATGTGCTCACAAATCTTCTCTTGAGATACATGGAAAAATTCCCAAATTAGAAGTGAATTTGTGTTCCTTTTGGTGTCTAAGTGTGACATGAGAGACCCAGGAGTTGTTTGATAAGCAGTAGATGCAATAGTACATGAGTTTAAAGGTTGCAAGGGTTTCTTCTTCCAGAAATCTCAAGTGACATGCATTGCACAAATATTCACTAGAAAACTCAGAGATATTTTTATATTTTCAATCCTCTTAGAATTCTGAAGGGTAACCAACTCGGCGCTCTGTTCTGAGTGAAGGCTTTTTCTGCAAGTTCTTGTTGTTAAATTTAACCTGCAAGTGAGCTGACAACTGACAAAATGGTGGCCTAAGAGTAGATGGGATCTTTCATCAGTCAGTCAGAAAACCAAAACCAACTGAACAGAAAACCCCAAGCCATGAAACTATGGCAAACTTTTATTAATACTTTGATTCACAGTATATGTGAATAGAAAATAATGGGACAGTTCTAACTTTTTCAGTGTGTAGACTCATGTTGTTAGAACTGCATTTAACCGTTGCTAAAGTATTTATAAATACAAGGGCGAGTAGTTATGGAAGAGAAAACAGTGAAATATTCTAAGGTTGCATCTTTTACATTAAGTTTATACTGAGTCTCATAAGTAAACACATTTCCTTGATTTTCAAAACCATTTTGAACCATTTTTTTTTCCTGAAGGGTAAAATAACTGCTTCATCATTATCTTGGCATATGGACCAAGACAGTTTCTTACATTGATATATAATTTATTGATATGTTTTATTTATTAGATTTCTATGGCTTTAATGTATTACTGTCTAAACACTACAAACAGTGAGTCTAGATGAAAGTGCTGAAAGACAGAAATTCTCTTTACTCAGAAGGCTTTGGACCAAATTTTTGTAAGCAATTTATATAGCTCCGTGGAATAAAATGGGCAAAAAAGAATGGGATAATATGGCATTTTTACAGGAAGCTTCTCTCCAAAGTCAAAGTTATCTCTTCACAGCTTACCGCTTCCACTTTTACTTCAGAACTGTGAAGTGAGTTTTCTATAGGTGCATCTTATTGAGCTGTAGCAGATACGAAAGGCATAAGGGGGGTAAATTGCTGCATGTCACCTGGCGGCTTTTGCGTTAGGCCCAGTAATCTCCCTTAGAGTTAACACTTGTATTAGAACTGACCCTTTGAATTCTCTGGATTGTAATATCTCTGATGCAAAGTCATTAGCCTCAAAACTGCGGTTGGTGACATTCTTAATGTCTGTGAGTTATTTAGTAAGTTTGCCTTCGATCCTCATTAAGAGCAGTAAGACTTGAAAAATATGCATCCGGAAAAATTGCCGAAAGGCTTTCTTACATACATTATAGCAATCCTTGGGATCTGTGAGAAGACACTGATTCAGGCTCAACCTCCACCTGCCTGTGCTCTGAGCCAGCCATGGTGCCCCACTGTGCTTGAGAAATTCTGATTGACTGTGCATTTGTGTGCCCAGGCATGTAACCATGTGTACATGTAGGTTCTTCTCAGGTTGAATTCATCAGTCTCAGACTGTCACTGCTTGAAATCTTAGCTTGTACAAACATACATGTTTCTGAAAAACATGTCATTTCTAGCACGGACAACAAAGACTGCGATCAAACACTCTTGTTAGTTAGGAAACTGCTTAGAAGCCAGCAGTTGCTGCTTATAATACAAGCTTCTGTTATATATATTTAAAAAAAAGTTGTTTTTGGCATGTTTCATGCATTTGATATAAGCCTAAGCAAGTGAGCTGACAGAAATGTAAATTAATAACAAAGCTTATTGTTTATTGTGAAATATTTGCAATATTTGTGTCTGAAGAAGGCCTCCAGGATATTCATAAAAACTGCACTTTATAAACCGTGGGTTTATTTTCTGAGGGTTACTGATAGTGAGCTGTTTTAGTGTTTGTCGTGTTAGCTATAGAGGGCCATTACCTATCAGTGAAATACAGAGTGACACAGTGACAGCTGTGGCACTGGCTCCAGAGCCTTTGTTTCAGTCAAGAATGGACCAGAAATGCTCTTGATTATGACAGCAATGTGTACTCCTGCTGTCAAAGAGCAGATCCTGCCCTTATAGCATACGTGGGCTTTGCTTGATAATCTGTTTTCTGGAGGGCAGCTCAAGCCAGCTGCAGGTGTGTGCAGGGGGATGCCCTGCATGTCTGTTCTCCTGGCCAGCAGCCCTAGGAAAGCATGTGTTCTGGGAAGCCCTGGAGTGTACCTGCGTGTACCTTGCACATGCAAGAGGTGTTTTCTGTACCACTCTTAAATATTCAGATCTTATTTTGTTGTTGTTGTTGTTGTTTTCTAATTCATTCTTTTGAGTATCTCAAGTATTTGCACTGTGCCTGCCTTCTAACAGTCACATGAAAGCGGCAGTTAAGAGGACTTGCTTCCCAGAGGTTTCTGTTGATCAGAAAGCTGAGAATAAAACTATACAGTTATGGGCATCTTCAAAGTATTTGTGTACAAGTCACATTAGAACAATTACTCTTGGTGTAAAAAGTAATAAGTACTTTGCAAACAAATCATAGATTGAAATTGAAAAAGGGAGATTGTCCTCTTGAGTCATGAACCTGGAATAAGTGTGTTCTTCATTATATTCCATGTGTTGCATTGAAGTTACTTGATATCTTGTTTGCAGAGCTGATGTGACCCATACATTGAACTCAGAAGCCACTGGGGCTGCAGAACATGAGGAGGTTTGGACCACAGCCAGCTTAGGCTGTAATTTCAAGGAAATCAGATTTCATGTTTGATTGTTGGGGTGGGGAGCACCACTACCATACTGTTTCCTTTATTAGATATTTATTTATATGTTTATATATAGCTATATTCATTGCTGGGATGGATAGTTCAATTAGTAACTTTTTAATATTATCAGCTGCACTTTGGAAATTAAGCATTAGACCTAAGAGAGTTGAAGACCACAGTAATAAGCAATCAGAATAATAGGATCCAGGTTAAGTTTCGTAGTAAGTATCTTGGGAATAAAATTTGAGACTGGACGCAGCTGTGAGATTGGCTGTTGATGTTTTTAGGTATCTCATCAATGCTTCATTGACACACCTGTGCTCAGCATTAAGACAGCCATTCTAACTTTTGAATGGCAGGCCAGACTTCTAAAGGTATTCAAGACATCACTTCTATTTCTGTAATTGCACTTTTCCTGAATACCCTTGAAAATCAGCCCATCTCTGTCTGAGTCACTTTTGAAATTAGGGGTTGGGCTTCTAAGCCATACTAATTTGTGAGATATTTCCAGTACTTAATGTTGATGAGAACCGTTTCAATACACAATTTTTCCATAAAGTTGGATTGTTAATACCCAGACTCCCTTATTTCTTTAATTCACCGTAAGTCTGAAATTCAAGGCAAATGAGCAGAAAGCCAAAAAGGCAGTGGTTATCCCAGTACCAGAATCCTCAGGTGCACCCTTTGTTCATGTGTGGCCATTGTGCGTTGCTCTGAAAGCACCAATGGATTTATTTTTCCTTTCATTTTGTAGGCAGTGTGACAGTAGTTTCCAAAGCAGGATTTTGTTCTAACTGACAGTGTATGACAGAATATAACAAGTAATTTATTTAAAAAGTTCTCCTTCCAGGTGTGTTCCGAGATGTTCTGATCTATAAAACATTGTATAGCTTTGAATCAGCCTGTTTGAGGCATCACCTGGACTGCTGTGCGGTATTCAGATTGCTGGATTTGACTTGTGTGAGTTTGCTGACATATCCCATGGCTTATTTATGTGTGTTGTCAGTGAAGGGTTACACTGCTGCAAAATTCTTAATGACAGTTGAGTGGAGCGCTTCTTCTGGTGTGGTCAGAGATGCCTTTTTGATGTAGGGTATGTTGGAGGAGGGAGCATTCCTGGTGGGGGGTTCAGCTGCAGCAGAAAATGGAATATGTATGTGTACACACGTCTATTCACAGAAATCAGAAAACATGAATTGCACAGAAAATAGCGTGTAAGCTATGCACCTGTAACCTTTGGAGGTGTTTTAGATGCTGTCAGTTAGGAGATACGAGTGTATTTACTATGGTTGTGTTGTTTTCTCCTAGTTTTAAAATCTAGAAAGGGATTGTAATGAGGGTGCCCTCCAGGCAAAAGTGTGTCAAAATCCACATATTAAAGGAGGAGTCATCAGCATTACTGCTTGACTTTTGACATTATTGTCATATAGCCTAGGGCATTACAGGCAGAAGGGATTTAGATGGAAAGAACTGCTGAATTACTCTCTGAAAAGGAGTGTTATTTTCACTGATTTTTCTTTAAGCTGTGTATTTTAAGGAAAGCACAATATTATTGCAAAATTAAAACAGCAAAACCAGTAATAACAACAGTAGTAATAATTTCATACTGCCTTAATTCCTTTGCTTGTTTGTACGAAGTTTCTTGATAATATATCAAAAAAATTAAAAAGGACTTTAATTTTCAAAACCTATTCAGTGAGATACTGAGAGAGTTTTATTGTTTCAGGAACTAATTCATTACTGACTTCTGTACGTGCTCTGCTGCTGATGAAAACATGAAAGGAATTGGACACTTGTAGATTATAGATTTATTTAGAAGAATTATCTCTAATACACAAGATAATTTTTCTGCGCTCTCATTTAGAATTAGCATTTTGTAAAACATCACTGTCTTTGTAGCATATGTTAAACATAATCCAAATCTGTCTGGAGTTCTGGTTTTACAGAACCGGTAGCTCTGTTCTGTAGACTCAGTGGGAGCCTGATTGCTGGTGTGGCTGACCTGCTTCTAGCACACAGACTTCCTCTATTCTTATTACGTGACCCTGCATCATGTAATGTGTGTGCATCCTGGCTGATAGTTAGCTGTGGCATAGATTTAGAACTAAAATAGTACTGTTTATCTGAAGAGGAAGTTTCTAACAGAAGAAATCCAGAATGCAAAATGATAAATATACAACCTTGCCTTGCAGGCCGTTGATTCGATTTATAGTAATGCATTAAGTAAGCAGGAAAGTAACAGCATCTGGTGGCAATAAATGTCTCCTTTCCCGAGTTACCAAATTGGCTACGAGAAGGTGATTAGAAATAAAATATAATGATTTCTGATAGAAATAGGTAACACTGCATGGGCTTTGAGATAAGAACTTGACAAATGTGAAAAATAAATACAAGAGTGGTTTTGAAAAGGGGTGAGATTACCATTTTCTGTGTAGTGTGCCAAGATTTGTGCATTTCAAATGTTAGCAGTTGGCTTCTTTTCAAAACTGATAAATAATGATGTTTGTTGCAGAAACAATTATCCTAAAAATAATTTAAAAGGATTGTATCCCCCTTTTTGTTTGCCTATAAAGACCATATTCAATTTATATATAGACAGCAAGAGCTCCACTTGCATCTATAAAACAGTTCTTAAATCATTCTGAATTATTGATGTGCACAAAGAACTCTTTCTGCTTTTGTTTGAAGTTTTATTTCTGCGGCGTTGTGCTTTCTAATTGTACTTTCAACTGCTATGACATCTGTTATAGTTGTTTCAAAAACTTTTCAATAGTTTTCTTTTTTAATGATAGACAGTCTTTTCAAAGACAAACTGTCTTCATTTTGAGCAAGAAAAATAATTAGTTGAAAAAAGATCACTGATTTGGCCGGGGAACTCACCATTTTCTTTTTCTGTTGCAAGTGTGTGTTTTATATGATTCCAGCACCTACTCAACAGAAAGCTGGCCAAGGAGAATTCATCTCTGCAGCAACTCAGAAACCACAGAGCATCAGCATATGTCTTTTGCTTCCCCCAGGAAATCCAGGACTTTATTCTACCAAAAAGAATACCAAGAAAGTGCTTCACAAACTGATAGGCTCTATATGTCTAACAGATGGAAAACTGAGCCGCTATTCCAAGCTGCTATGCCAAACAATATAGGAAAAAAAAAGCTCAGCAATTGGAGATGAGCTTAATCTGTAAAGGTCTGTTTAGAAAAACTTCTAAATATAACTAATGATATGAATATGTGGTCCAGCGGTAAATTTAGATCTAATGATTTAAGACATAACTGCAGTCATATCTGCGACACAGAAATACAGGAGATGTTTAAATTATCACACACTGGGAAAGCACATTGTCTTTTTCTTACAAAAGAGATAAGATTTCCCTTTAAGATGGAGTAGGCTTTCAGCTTTGAAAAATTTAAGCCTGGGACTCTGGTCCAGTTGCAGTACACCATAACTAACCTTTAAATGAGAAGTTGCCTGGAATTCATACAATAATTAATACAACGCTAGGAGATTTAATTGACCACAAGATTAAACTATTAAGTAAAAAAATTCTTCCTAATTGAGAATTGAACCCCTACCCTCTATTCATTGAGTGTCGGCTTTGCCACTTGAGTTGTGAATTGGGGGTTAATTGACTGTCTAGAATCTCCCAAAGTGCAATTATTTCATATAATGGTGCTAACACAGACTGTAGTAAGGCAGTTTTTAATGGCATCCTTTTACCCCTGGATTTAGATTGTGTGAGAACTGCGAGGTGTTGGATGTAGGGGAGAGAAGAAAGATGTAATCAAAAAATGACTTGGGATTTCCCTTCGAGTGCCAATTGATAAAGATCAAAAAACAGAAAGAGGTATTGATGTGGATTCTCGGTTAGAATGAGATCTCAGCGGCTTTTGGTTAATGGGTGCCCTAATCCCTGGATCCTGTCGGTCACGCTCAAATCCTAGCGCTTTTCTCCTTCCTCTGAAGATCCCATTGTGTTCACCTGCTGTGAGATCTCACACTGTCTGACTCAAGCTATGGATTTCAAACTCCACTGAGTGCGTCTTATTTTCTAGGACTGGTGAATAATTAGTTTTAGTCCAATTTAGATATTTATGCCTGTACTCCTGTGATGACAGTGTCACGCTGCACAGGACAGAAGGCAGGGATTTCCCCAGTGACACAAAATCACCTATTGCTCTCAACGCTTTTAATCTTGGCAGCTGTGATACTGAAGACATGTTGGAGAATGGGAGGTGTGTCTGCAGAGACTTGATAAAAAGAGAGAATGCTGGAGGGCTGTTAGTAGCTTAAGGCCACCTTGAATACTGCTTGCCCTGGTGGGCCAGCATTTTGTCTTCTGCAGCACAGAGGAGGCTGGAGACAAAGGGTCAAAATGCTGACTGATCCTCCTGCACCACAGTGTGTTTCTCCTCTGCAGTTAGCATACCTGTGTTTTGGAAGCATAGCGCTTCTGAGCTTTTGCATCAGGGACTAAGCAAGCATCTGAGGTCTTTCATTGGTGTAAGTGGTGGTTGTAATGTATGGTATGGATTCTCTTCAGTTTTTTTTCTCTCTGTCCTGCTGTCTCATATATACTTTTTATTCTCCCTATCGTTCATTTGATGTTTCAGTGTGTAAGTTTGTGGCATATTTAAGTGGTTTCTCATTTTCAGTGTTTGTGGAATGTAAATTCATTGACGACAGGTCAAATCTGTGGCAAAATTGCTCTTCCCAGCTCAAGTTGTAACAGAGTTGAGAATAACCCGTAAGTAATTCTAAATCAATTGCTATCAGAACCATAAAAAGAGGAGAGAAGGTATGCTCACTTTTTTTTTTAATTTTGTATTTATTTGCTTACATGGTGATTAATAAAAGTCATAGTAGATTTTTCTGCTTCATTAGTGCAAATTTGCAGAACTTTCATAATTACTCTTTTCCTTTGAAGAATAAGTAACAGATAATATCAAAACTTTTTAACTAAAGGAACAGTTAGTTATGGATACAGTTAGGCATTCTTACATTTCAGTGTATTCCATTTTTTTAAGTGTTGTGATACAAGTGCCATCTCTGTAAGTATTTCAAGCAATTACTCTCAGTGCAGGAGGAGATTTTAGGAGGAAAAAAAATGTGTGGAATTACTGAAGATAAAAGAAAATGCAAAGAAGTTTGGGGTTTTAAACCTTGCATAGGGCAACGAGGCTAGTGAAGGGCTTGGAAAATCAGCCCTATGAGGAGAGGCTGAGGGAGCTGGGGCTGTTTAGTCTGGGGAAGAGGAGGCTGAGGGG
>PPHD01021168.1:0-13354 GCA_002909625.1 Bambusicola thoracicus | reverse complement strand
TTCAGGCCATGATTCAACAGTTCCCATACACCCCCACTCCTAAAGAAAAATATAGGCCGCAACGGAATGCTTACTTTTTCTTGTAGCTTTTTTTTCTCATCACTGAAGTGCACGTGATACGTCGGCTCCTTAATTCTCTCTTTGTTCTGTGTTTTGAGCCTGTATTCTTTCAAGAACTTTGTTTTCAGTCAGCTATATCACTTGCTACTTTCCCCAAGGTTTCTTCTTTTAATTACAACATTTTAAAACTTGAGATCTGCATATCATCACATCAAGACCATCTTCCCTTCAGTCTTGTAATTCCTATGTTAGTGGATCTCTACTTCCAGGTATCAATGCAATGCTCTTTACTGCTTATGCCATCTGCCAGATGAGAAGGAAAATGGCCTTGGCTGCCCTCCACAACCTGTGTAACCTGGTATTTATTTTCTTCCTGCAAATGACTGATGATGTCTCACACTTTGTTATGATGTTTCCTCAAATGTCTCGACACATGATATTTGGACTTCACTTTTCTATAGCTTACCTGCTTGAAAAAATGCCGCTCCAGCTCAAAATTGTGTAACTTTTCTTGACCTTTGCATAGGTGAGGGTGATTGGATAGATCTAGGTTAGTAGCCCAGTTTAGAGCCTTTTCTTTTTGTCTTTCCTGGTTTGGATGCTGGCTGGGTCCTGGTTACAAACCAGCATTGTTTGATAGCTTGTTATTAAATATTCTGGCAGCTTCTATCTTTTCTAAAGGAACATGGATTGTATGCAGTATTGGAAATTTTGGTGACGCACCAGGAGAAAATAGGCCAGGGACTGAATTAGCATGCAATCTGAGTTATGGGAACATGCTGAAGCATCTCTTTAGAGCAGATTAATTTCTTGCCCATGTAAACAACCTCCATGTGTTCATTCAGAATGCTCTCTAGGTTATTCCTTGGAATCCAGAGTGTCACAGAATTGAGGAAATTATGTTCTTGGATATCAAGACCTGTGCAAGCCACATCCTTTATCCAAACAGATTTTATTGACAGTAATGCTAGGGTGAAGTGGAGCCTCAGTACTACAAGCAATTTTGCATGCATCCATACAACTATATTCAAGCAGAGATTCTAAGAGCTTTGGGAGACTTCCACCAAAGTCCTGTGGTCCTCAGTATTGTTTCTTGCAAGGAGAAGTTTGGAAAAATGCACAGCCTTCCATAAATATCACCCAAGCCTGATGAGCAAGGGGCTTAAGGGAGAAGGGTTGAGTCCTTGTTCACAAAGGCAACATAGCATTTATTTTGCTTTGAAATCAAATAATTCACTTTTATTTTAAAAAAAAATGGCAGTGAGCAGAAGAAGAATGAAGAGCAGCAAAATCCAAGCAGCATTCCCATAAGGACTCCATGTAGTGCCTGGATGCTGGGAGAGCAGCGACAGCTAAGGATTAAATAATTAGTCTGTCTTCGAAACCATAGCAAACTCAACTCCCCTTCTTAAGGAAGCACCAAAAAATGAGCTAACTTGTACTAATCACAATGGCAATTTCACCGACTTTCCATTTCAAAGTGATCCCTTTAGAATAGAAGTCTAAGTTTGCTTGTGAACTGACACGACACCTAGCAGGTGCACCGAGCAGTGAGTAGGTTGTCTCCGAATATTTGCTGTGCATCAAGGTTTCCCATCAGCCACCTTTAAAACTGAGAGGCAAAAAGCCTTTGTTTCCTATTTCTCATATGTGAAATGAGATAATAATTCCTCTGAGGCTTGATTTGCTTATGTTTGTAAAGCTCATGGTAGCTTGGGGGTTTCAAAGGGTTGAAGTTCTGTCTAGTGTAAGTACTTTGACTTCAGCAAAGCTATGAACCAGATAAACATCTCCATGTTATGCTAGTAACTCCTAACTAATCTTATTAAAACCTTTCCAGACCCAGATCAATATCTGAAATGCGCTCTGTTCTGTAATTAATCTGATGAGACATGCTATCTATGTTTACAGGTCCCTTCACATTTTTCTTTAGAGTTTTTTATTTTAAAATTAAACTGGTTAAGGAGGTGCAGGGTTATGATCTTTGTTTCTGAGTAGCTTTTTCATGGACTTATTAAATATCCTGTACTGAGTGCACTCAGTAATTCAATGATCCTGCCCTAGTGAATGCAGTTGAATACCAGTGTCTAAGAGACCGTGCACAGAGGTAAGTCTGACAGTTTGATGGCTTATGTGTGAAAGACACCAGTCAAAGCAGACTGGCAGATGTGCGGAGTTGTACCTCAGAGATATAAATGTGTGATGAAGTGTGTGGATTGATATGAGTTAGGGCTGCAACACGTCAGCACTCCTGGATCCTACCCTGTACTGTCATACATACTCTCCTGTGTTTAGTCTGCTTCAGCTCTTCAGGACACAGGCTATGTTTGAGGACAATCTTCTGACACCTGACTCTTGGCATAAAGGACTATCTGACTGCAACACCATTGATTAGCGATGGACTAAGGTAATACTGGTACACAAGGACATGAAAACATCAGCCTTAATTTTATATGCCCTCCGGAGGGTGGTTGGATGCTGGAACAGGCTCCCCAGGGCAGTGGTCATGGTACTGAGCTGCCAGAGTTCAAGAAGGATTTGGACAAAACTGTCAGACAGAGGGCGTGATTTTTGGGAGGTCCTGTGTGAAGCCTGGAGTTGGACTCAATGATCTTTGTGAGTGCCTTCCAACTCGGGGCATTCTATAGCACTATGATCTCTGGCTTCATTATAGTACAGATGAGAAAAATACTTGGATAGAAGCGAGCTGTACAAATAGAAGGAATTAATGGAATAATATTAGGACTCAATTTTGTTGCCACTGTGTGGCTAATAATCACAAAACTCACACATTGGAGAAACCCTCCTCCTCCTCATCCTCCTGTCCCATCTTGGGATACAGAGCTCAGCTTGGTGGACCTACTAGCAAGGTGACACAGACACCCCCATTCCCACAACTAAATTGTAGGAAGGTGCTCTGCATGGATGGAATATTCCACTGTTGGGTGGGGGAAAGGGAGCAACTTTGGGTTTTCTCTCTCCCTTCCGCCTCATGGGAATTAAAGAGGAGAGCTAAGTGCTTGCTTTTCTGAGGCTATTATTGGTGACCAATACAAAATGTCCCTTTTCATGACAAGTAAATGACCTGCTAAGTACAAGCTATAAAAATTCAGGTCATGTTTTCTGTTTCATTAATATGCTGCCTGACAAAGCCATTGCCTGCTGGGTCTCTTCACTGGGGAATGGGAGTTAGAAAACCCTTAAGGATTTCTCACTGTCATTATGAGGTAGAAAGGCAAACAGGCTTCTAAAGGAAAGAAGGCTCCCAAAAGACAGGCTGCCTTTGTGTCCTGATCTCATGAGCAACCACAGGAGGAGGGAAGTAATGCCATTTACGCACACAGTCCCAACAGTGTGGGGTTTGAATGCTTTTATGTCTCACTAATAGCTGGGCCTGACTGTCCCAGAAGTCAATAGAAAGGTTTTCCTTCATTGCAACAGGCAGCGGACCAAAAATGTTATTCAGCCAGATAAATGTTTGCAAAGTTAGTAAGTAGAGGGAGAAGAGAAATATGAATCAGAACAAGAGTCTAAGGGAGAATTTCTCTGAAATGCTTTTCTACAAAAACATTGACTACTGTAGTCTTTGTCTCAGCGGTGGCGAGAAGTTACTGCAGACTGCTCTTTGCACATAAAACTGCCTTTCAGAAATCTGAGGTGTCTCCCTGCAGGAGACATCCAAGGAGGGTTCAGAGAGTGCATCACTTCTAGGTGAACTACATGGCTTCTCCATAAATAATGCAGGGAGGGTGGACTTGGCCAGAGCTGGATTCTGCCATTGTATAATTCTGGTAGACGTTGGAATCCATGGCAATTTTCCCTGTGTAGGGAGTCTGGACTTAAAGGATTTTGAAGAGCACTATCTTCTGCTCTTAACAGGGTTAAGTAGATCGCATCCTACCTCCTCCATTGCATTTTCTGGGCTTGCGTTCTGTGCTGTGCTGGCAGTGAAGGTGCACTGCCCTGCCTGGGGCTGAGGTTTGGCTTTCCTGCTCCAGGTCAGCTCCTGTTCCTATCCTGCTTCCTCAGCTAGATGCTGATAAAATGAGTTTCACCTGAAGAGTGTGGAGGCTGAGATGCAGCAGACAGATCTGGGATGTGATCTGACAGGTCAGTGCCGTTCAGAGGGATATAAATATTTCCTGAAGCCAGCAGGTATTTCCAGGTTCGGCATCCCTTCCTGTCATAGGTGGGGTTTAAGGATCAGGCTGCTTCATTCCTTCTTCTGTGCTTTTCACCACCATGTACCTTGCTCTTAACAGTGCTCTCACCCAGAATGCCAGTGTTTTGGAGCAACACCATCCGGCTCATTCCAGGGATACTCAGCCTGCAATGAATGCATTGATTCATAGCTTATTTTTAAAGTCAGAAGGAATTGCTATGCTCATCTGCTCTGACCTCGAGCATGCAGTGGGCACAGGAGTATTTATAGCTCTGTTTACAGCATTCTGCTCCGTATACAAGCCAGCAAGGCTAAGCAAAGAGCAGGGTCCCTGCCCCAGTGTAGATCTGATAGTCCTTACAAGCTCAACTGCTTTATTAAGGTATTGCCCTCAATAAATGGCAGTGCACACTAGCCCTGCCAATTCCTGAGTGTGTGGGCAGAGGGGACTTGCTGTGCATATGTACATCTATGCCGTATTTGCAGCAGGAGCAATAAGCTCCACGTGCAAGGACAGATATCTGGGAAATCCTGGGTTTGTGCTTTAGGTTTTCTTAGACTCCATACTGAGTCTGTCATGTATCTTCTTTTAGGGGATCCTATGTTTCAACCACATCAGAAAGATGCATAACGTCACTGAATAAGATGGTTGAAATGAGCTGGGAGAATAATAAATAACTCGTAGGGAGGTGCCTGAGAAGAGCAGGACAGAGTCACCACCAACTGCATGCAGCTGCTACAGCTCTCACAGTATAGTATTGCTCAATGTGTTTTCACTACTTTGTACTTGGAGTTGCAGGCAAAGGCACAGCATTCTCCGGAGTGCCACACTGCTGCGCCTCAGCACTTGAACTGGCCTTCCCAAAGCTCAAGCACTCCAAGAAGATAAGGGTGTAACTGAGGTCATTAAAACAGTAGTAATGTTAATAGATACCCTACTTCCCATGTGCCGTGCTCTGTGTTCACATCTCACAGCATGCAGCCACTATCCAGGCCACTCATCTTTCTCCCATGCTTAATTCTGTTGCCTCATCTCTTGATATGTGATGGGTGTCTGACCGGAAATCTGAGCATTAACTGGACAGACTGACTACAGATTAGCCACTTTCACTTTTTGTTTGTTGTTAGATCTCTGCAGGGTAGTGCACCACGACTGCTTTTGTGCTGCCGGAGTGATGTAAGAAGCCCTTACAATTCTCTTTGCTGTTAAATGCTGTATTTTTAGAAGAATATTTTTTGCAGCTAAGTTTTGTCAGTGCTCTGGTTGACACGTGTCCCTTTAGGGTCAAACTCCAGAGACCCTGCCATTTCCATGACACTGTACTTGTGAGTCCACATGTAGCTGTAACATTGTAAACTGCTTGAAGTTACTAAAAGGGAAAGTAAATGCCTTCTTACATGCAGACATGGTAAAGTCAGCTGGAGCTGATGTTTTGATAGGTAAGGGAATCAGTTATTAATGTTTCTGTGTGGAGCCGCAAAGGCCCTTGCAACTGTGAATCTCACAATCTTGCTCTTAGGCAAAGTATATGCAGTCATCTCTAATCTGTTCCATCTCTCCCCAAGCAGCTCGCCCAGCAGTGTGAACAAATTGCCTGGAAATGTCGTCATCGGACTTCAACTGGCACTATCTCCCCTTCTGTCTGGGTCATTGATTTCCTCATCTCCTTTGCCTTAAAACTCACATCATACATCAATTTCTGAGTCTCTAGCACTGAAACAGCTGCACTGTGCCTTTCCTGCTCAAGATCAGCAGCTTTCAGCCCCTGAAGTGTCTTTTACTGATGCTCGTCTGAAGACCTCCTGAATGTGCCTCAAGTGGCCTCCCTGCCTGCTACATAACAGCCTGTGCTCTGCCAGCTTTTGTTTCATCACAAGAGGGCTTAGAGCTGTTCTGCTCTCGGAAATTGGGTAAAAATTGGTCTCCTTCCTACAATGACTCAGTGTGCTGGAGAAATGACTCTTGCCTTATGTGAGCAGCTATGGCAGGGCACCGAGCTATGCCAGCCTCTGCTAGCCACCAGCTACCCTCAGGAGAGCCCCTCAGCCAGCAAGGAGCTGGGGCTGCTCTGCACACGGGTCTTACGATTGCTAAACGTAGAGTCCATTGATAAATAAAGCAAATGCACCAAGTGTGCAAGAACCAGCAGTTGTTACAGTGTCATCTTAGCTAATACAGCCTTTTCCTCTGTTCTTTTGCTTTCGTCTTCGTGGCCCTTCATCAGAGACTTGTGCAATTTGAATACGTATCTTTGCGCACCTGATTAATAATATCAGTTCTCATTGAAAGAGCTTCCAGGATTAGGCCTGCAATGCGCCATTCAACCCTGAGAAATGATTCTGCAAGAGGAAAAAAAATCTTGTCTTGCTACTCGCTGAGGCTGTGGTTGCTCTGTGCTTACACTGATGTGAGCTTACTCCTATTCCTGGTCTGCTGCCATCATTTAATGGCCAGGTACCTCCCTGCTCCTGTGTCAGACTTGTTTGCTGAGCTGCAAACTGTTGCCTACTGTAGGTTTGCACAGCTACTCCTGAGGATCCAGTCTGGCCTGCAGAAACATACTTGAGTTTTGTTAGGAGTAATAAGGTTCTGCCTCTCCTCAACGCTCGCAAACTGAGTGCATCCGATGTGGAAATAAGTGCAAGAAATAAGCTCTCAAATGTGCACCCCTTACTCCTGAATCAATGGTGATCTTACTGTGAATAACTTCACTCACAAGAAGCGTCAGATAAATTGAGTTTACTTAAGGAAGAGTGCTCTTCCAGAGCACAGCTCTGCTGATCTTTGTCTTTCTAGAAAGCAAATTGTCGGTCTCTTTGTTTTGCAGCCAAATTCCTCATCCTAGGCCTGGAATATGTATGGAAAAATATTTCCAGAGATTCTCCTGTTATAAATAACCTGGAGGAGGTGAAGGACTCTGCATAGCACGCTGCAAAAAGGGATGGAGAAAGAGTTCATCCCTTGGAGAGAAAAAGAAGAATCTTCATCTTCAAGCTGATGTTTGTAGTGTGTGCTCAGGGTGAGTCACATGAGAGGCAAATTGAGATAAGAGCAGAGTCCTGAAAGAAAATGACTGATTTTAATCTCTGTTTCCCTGCTTACAGGGTCTTTGCTGCAGAAATTAAAAAGCTGTTCTTCCCTGTAATGTCGCCCTGTTAAAGGTGCAGCATCACCAGCTCCCAGTAATTTTCTGCCTATGCTCCCCATGTATGTTGTGCGTATATTTATACATATATGTATGTATATAAAGCTTCTCTGTGGCTTTTTCTTTATGGGTTGTTTATAGTGTGTGCTGTACAGTCAGCTTCTCACAGCCCTCTTGCAGCTGTTAGAGCCACACCATAACCCATCTTTAGCCATGGCATCTTCTGAACAGTCACACATGAACTTTCACCACATTTATGTAGTTACATCTGAATATCACTAGATGTCCTCTACTGCTAAGTAGCTTTACCTCAGTCCATGCCGAGTACCACACAGAAATTCAGTGAAATGAACCTCAGCCATTTAAGCTGTATTTGTATAGTTAAATAGTTCCCAGTCCATAGATGCACAATGATGTTCCTCATTCATAGCCTGAAGGAGTGCTTTGGTACCTCTTGCCAACCGGAGTTACAGTGTGATTTACAAAGGTGTTGTATTGGTTTCACACAGATTTGAAGCCATCTGACACATCATAGGTACACTTCAACTATCTCCTTTGCTGCTCATCTGAGACAACCATCAGGTAGGGCTCAGCGTTTGGTCTCCTTGTGCCCATCTCTATATTTAGCACCCAAGGTCCACTCTCCGCCTTCTCTGCTGCAACCACTTACACCTTTAACAAGGAACAATAAGCAGCCATGCTGTTTATTTAGCCCTAGTAGTGAAATGTTACACTATGTAGATAATACACCCCCTTAGAGACAGTTGGTCTGAGGTACAGCCTGACCTGAGTCATTCAGAGACTGTACGGTCACTTTAATCCTATTGAGTGATGTTGGACCAGGCTGGAAATGTTGAGTGCCTAAAGCTGTACGGGGAAAATGCTGGCTAATATTTTAAGGTGCTTTTTTTCCTTTGAGTTTTCTATAAAGTTTGAAGTTTTGCCCAACCTCCACTTGCATCCTCCCAGAGAGGGCTCTTCCTGACAGCGTGCCTGCTGTCAAACCAAACTGAAAGTTTTCTTTGAGGGCTACTCGGGGTGACTCAGCAGGATACAAAAAAATGCACCTAAATAGAAGTTGTATTGTGTAAGAGCTCAACCACAGCAGCAATTCCCCTGTAGCAGTGTTAACTGGTATGCACTACAAGGCATTTAATGTTGCTCCAGATTCTGGCTGGTATTGAAAGAAAGATGAAATGGGAATTTCTGGCTTTCCTTCTTACAAAATTTCAGTGTTTCACATAGGCAGGAGGACTCTAGAGAATGGAGGGATACCCAGGAGTCAGACCATGGGCATTTTCTCTTGAGCGTTGTTAACACTGGTAGAAAACGCAGTAAGATTTTCAGATTTGGGTGTCTGAATGTCAGTCTGCTCCTTGTTTGGGAACAGAGGTACCTCTACAGCAGCAGAAATTTACTTGCTCTGAGCAGAGATCTGTTTAAGATGTCCAAATACAAAGTTGGATGCTCAGATTCAAAGTTGTAAACCTAAAGCCTCTGGTGTACTGGTGCCAGGCCTGCAGTGTCCCAGCATTTAGTGACAAGGTTTGCTCAGAGCTGGGTACCTCCATTACTGCACTGCATGCTAAACAAGCCCAACAAAAGTCTGTCCTCAGGAAACTGAGAGGATTTTTGTCCAGGAGAGAAAATTTGCAGCCAACAAGAGCACAGTTTTGCACTGAATTCATATGCAAACCTGAGACTGCTGTTGACAGACCCCCATCCTACCAGCCAAGCTGTTGATTCACGTGAATAAAATGTCTCAGCCCCGTGGTTTAGTCAGAAAAGCCTAGGGGGGTTATTCTAGGCTCGTTTTCTATGCTTCGAGATGGAGCAAGATTAGTGAAGAATTTACAGGCAAAGAAGGCCAGCTCGCCTGTGGTATGCGTTCATGGCTGCTCATAACACACCAGTTGTTATGAGGCTGGGCTCTCTTTTAGTGAGATAAGAGAGGCTCACCCAGTCTTGGAGAGCTCAGGCTCCATACCTCCAAGGGCTCAAGCAGGGCCCAGGCCCTCTTGCAGGAGCTGAGCTGTCAAGGGTGGCACGGCGAAGGGGCCTGAACACAGCCTGGTGAGGAACTCTGGTGCTCCACTGAACCCTGTGGCGGCCAGGGGCAGCTCCAGGCTGACTGTCCCTGTTCGTTGCAGGGGAACTGGACTAGATGGCCCTCAGAGGTCCCTTCCAACCCTAAGGATTCTATGACTCTGTCTGTGATTCTATGACTGCCCTCGCTCATGAGTTATTCTCAGGCAGCTGTTGCCCACATCCTCTGTACAACAGCGTGTATGGCCGTACCGGTGCTTGTGCAAACGCGGGGCTTTGGCTGCCTTCAGCTGCCGCAGGAAGGTGCAGGGCTGCAGAGGAAGCTGCAGGTGAGGTGTGTTGTGAAGCGCTGCCCTGGTTTCACCTCCAGAGCCAAGGGCACAAAGAAGCAGCACCTGTGCATTCCCTAAAGTCTCAACTGGGACTGGTACATAAAAGGCAAATTGTGTTAGCACGATAAGAGGTACAGGGCTTCCTTGTATTTAGTACAGATGCATGTATATACATATACGTGTGCGTACAGCAGAACTGATGCTCACAGCGCCCTACGGGACCCAGCCCGTTCGCTGCTCCTCTGCCGCAGGGACACGCACAGCTCCCGGGGGAGAGCCGGACCAGCGCGCCGTCCCTGTGACAGCCCCCGGGCGCCTTAAGGTGCCTCCGCCGCTCCTCGGCCGCGCTCCACCTTAACGCCGGGCCCACGGCCGCGCCGGGGCTCTGGGGCCGCGCGCTCCGGTCCCCCGGTAAAGGAGCCCGGAGCGGAACCCATCTCCCACCTCCCACAGGTGACGCCGGGCCTCCCCGCCGCTCGCACCGCCCGACCCGGCCCGGCCCCCGGCGGCGGGGCGGCTCTATTTATAGCAGCGGCGCGGCGCTATAAGGGATGGCCGGCGGCGGGCGGGGGCCGGCCGGCGCTGCCCGGTGGCGGGCGCCTCTCGGCGGGCATGGGCGGGCTCTAAGGGTGCGGCCCGCGGCGGCGGCGGCCCCGGTGAGCGGCGGGAGGGCGGCGGGGCTCCGTGCCGCTGCCGGGGGACGCGGAGCCGGGGGTTGCGCGGGGCGGTGCTGGGCGCTTTGTGGAGAATCGCGAGCGTGGCTGCGTGAGCGCGCGGAGATGCCCTCGGAGGGGCGGGAGCCGCGGCCAACTTCGCTCCGTCCCTCTCCCCACAGCGCTGCGATGCGGAGCGCCGCTCGGGCATGAGCCGCCCCGCCGGGCCCTGCTCGGCCGAGACGGCGTCGGGAAGAAAGGGCCCCGGAGGAAGCTCCGCGCCGCTCGGTTCGGGACCGCGGGCTGCCCACGGTAGGGCTGCTTTGTGCGGGCTGTCGGCTTCTCGGGGGTTTCTTGCTTCGCTGTAATGCGAAGAAAGGGGCGGGGGGGGGGGGCGGACTGCCGTGGGTTCCGCGTCTCTCCCTCCGCAGTGCGCGGTGGGGAGAGGAGGGCGTTCTCCGAGTTCCACTGTGTCACAGAGGGCTTTGTCGGGCCAGGGGTTGCTGCGTTCGCGGCCGTCTGCCCTCCTTTTCTCCCCGCGGTTTCAGACGCGCGCCGATCTTTTACTTTCCTCCCTTCTCTTCTGCCGATCTGCGCGCTGCCGCAGCTCTTATCTCGCACCGAAACTGCTTTTGAACCTCCGAGTACTTTGTGAAAGCTTCCAGATTGGTTTGCACGAGCGTTTGCTGGGCTTTTCGAAGCAAGTCGCAGATGCTATCTCTCCTTATGATGAGGAGGAGGTAGCTTTTCTTTTTTTTTGGTCTTTTTTTCTTTGCTTTAGGACAGGACTGGGCGTTTTCAGCTCATGTGCGTGGGATTGCTGGGGATTAGAAAGCAAACTTGCAACTTGTTTTTTATTCCCAACGGCTCAGTAACTCTGGAAACGGTGCACAGAGAGATCTGACCGCCGGGCAGAGGGGTTCTGACAGAGCCAAGCTGGCAGGTGAGGAGCGAGGTAGCATTCTGCTCGTTATGGACCACTCTCAGCATCCTGGGCTGTTCCTGGGACCCTCTGCGGATCGATGACTTTGTGCAACGCGTTGGGACGTCGTATCGGCTCCAGGTAGAGGCTGAGCTTTGGGTAGGGGAGCGCAGCTCACAGTGGAGACCTGAGCCCTGAGTGCGGCTGTCCCAGCGCAGGTAACTGCAGCACCTCCACACGCACCAGCGGGCATCTCTCTGCTCTAGTTGCTCAGTGTTGTGAAAGTCTAAGCCCTCGAGGCCTTGGCTGTCTTATGAGTCAACTCAAGCTGGGATTCTGGTGGCAGGCTTAAAAGGGTGCTGTTGTCTGGAAATATCCGTCTCATCTGGAAACTGTTGTTTGTGCATTGGTTAGTACTGATGCACCGGCTTGGTGTGCACCATACCTGGGTGTATCTTCCTGTATTTTTGTAATGAAACTATATGTTAACTTCACAAGAGGGACAAATCTCAAAGGCCAAAATTGGCGTGGATCAGCTGTCGTTAATTTTCTTTATGAAAAGTGCTTCTCTGTTGCTCCAAGTCTGCCAGGGTCGTTGTAAAAATGGGGTCCTATTAGTTAAAGAGAAGGTAAAAGAAATGGCAAGGGTGTGGTGAGGAAGTAAAGTAGGAGCTTTAGAAAGTACACCTATGGCTTTGGACTTTCTGATAGAGACAGGGGTTCTTTCTTCATATTGATGCTGGCAGCGTCTCTTTAGAAGCAGTGGGTGCACTTCATGTCATCATTTTGCATCCGTTTGTCTGACTTGCTGTTACTTTGATTCTTCGTGCCAGGAGATATCCCGCTTGATACGGAGTGCAGTGCAAATTGTGGTGGGCCAAACATCCTGCTAGCATGGTTCCCGAATCAGAGCAGCTGCAGGAGGAACGGAGCTGACCCAGCATCTGTGTTCAGAACTAACGTGAAAGACAGTTTCAATTTACTGAAGTTTTGGTGGGTGTTTTCACCCGCTTAAGATTCTTTATAGAGGAACTAAGAATTGCAGAAACAAAGCTTGCCTTTTTCGTGGGGTTTGTGTGTGGATTGGGTGGTATTTTGTTTGCTTATTTCATTTTGGAGTTCTTGTCTGTTTTTTTTTTTCCCCTAAACGAAGACTAACAAAAATGAAGGGATAAAACTGGATTTTCAGGCAGGTAGACAGAACTTGCTTCCTTTTCTCCATACCTTGATACTTGGAGAGACCCACCTGCATTTCAGAACTGGGAAGAAGAGGACAAGCCCTGTTTCTGAGCTGGTGTCGACCTGGCAAAGTAGTAAGTGAGGGCACTGTAAGAGGTGGGTGTAGGACAAGTGATGAACCGTTCTCACCGTTGACATCATGCTGTGATTTGTCACTGCTCTCTTTGGCTGCATCCTGTGCTCAAGACCTGTACGGCCTGTCATTCACACTGTGTGCTGTTGGTGGCTGGTAGGTGATGTTTCACTGCTGGGATCATTGGTGTAGAAACTCTTCTGTTCTGTTAATAATTTTGGAGGGCTTCTTGAGGACAGCCGTTTGGCCTCGCTTGTTTCTGCACTTTTTTTTGTTATGTTTGGGTGTAAAATTACTCCTTGTCTGGATTCAAGCCAAGAGTCCATACATATGTCACCTGTGTGTGGGTCTCCCTGCTGACCTGTTGCATACAGGTTGGGCAGTTTGTTCAAATGAGTCTGTCCTCAAAGGGTTTAGGATGCTGACTTCAGCTGGACCAGTCTTAATTGGTGTTGTATTATTGGTCTTTGCCTGGTTTAGTTGTTTCCTCTGCACTGCTCCTGTGGTGCTGTCACGCCTGGTGGCTCCTTGCTCCTGCTGTGCTCAGTCTACACAATCCATGTGGTGCATTTCCACTGCTTGTGGGAGTTACCCTCATCTTCTCCTAGATATGTAGCTTCTTTGCCTCCGTTTACATCTCATACCTGCATAGGCTGAAGGAGGAAGAGATTTCACCTTCGTGTAGTATTGTGCAGCTTCTTTGTGCAGAGGGAACATCAGA
>PPHD01021167.1:0-13354 GCA_002909625.1 Bambusicola thoracicus | reverse complement strand
TCACCACTGAATTCAGCTCAGTGTGTCAGAAAAGTTATACATTTCTTTTAGAGGAAAGAACCCTTATTAATGAAATACAACTTGAGGCTAATATTGTTTTAATTTCTTAGCCCCTATCCACAACATGTTCTTTTTCTTCCTTTCTCTCACTCTCTTCAATGTTGATTACTCCTCAGTGAATGTACTGAAGGTTGACTGGATGCCCAGAATATCTTTCTGTGCTATCTTCTTGTATTATAAATGCCAGGTATGGGGAAAAATATGCAGTAAAGATTTTATCCTATAGAAATTTTATTACCTTTTAAAGAAGCGCAGACCTGCATTGTTCATTGTTGCTCATACTGAAAGATAACAACTATATTCTGCTGCGTGTCATTATAAAACTGTAACTCTGATTTAAGCAAGATCAGAACTTGCTCCAAAATGAACATGTAGTGGATGATAAAAACAGTAATAATTGCACTGTCTGTACTGTAACCTCCCATTTGTTATGCCTCATTGGGCTGATGCCTCTAATTTGGGTTAACATGACAAGGCTGTATTACATACCTTCTTAAAGAAGGGAAACCTTGCTCTCAAACTGAGCAATACCAGGACCCCAGGGATTTTATACATCCTCCCCACATCAGCATAACTACTCCAGATTGCGTTTTTTTCTGGCATGTATAGCAGCTCAAGCCAATAAAACAATAAATTAGTAGAGGAACTTCCTATCCAATGTATCCTTAGATATCACATCAGATATGTAGTGACATAAAACAAGTCTCATCCAACTGCTTCCTACTCAGGTTGGTTTTTTTTTTTTTGCCTTGCCCAAGACCTCTCTTATCATCTTGTGCCTCTGTCAGTGAAGTTGTCTTTCCCACTGTGCCCAATCCTATGCTCTTCTCACTGTGTGAGGTTTTTAAAAGCCAAAATGAAATGGTTCTTTGTGTGTGTGTGTGTGTTGTTGCCTATTTTGCCATGTTCTTTTATTTCTCTGCTCTACAGTCAATCTGGAGAGGTCTGTCTTCAATAAATTGGGGAAACTTATTTGTTTTACTGAAGATAAGACTAATTCAGATTTGGCAGCCATCCCACTCACAGGCAGGCACTTAGCCCCCAGCCATGCCGTCCTTGCCAAGACCTGTATAAGATGTTACTACACAAATGGAGAACCAACAATGTCAAACAGTATTTGTAAGTTTTATGTAGGTTGTATAATTCTTTCTTTAGGAAGTTTGGTATCTTGAATCTAAAAACAAGCTTTTCCTAACTGCCAGCTATTCAGCTGACTGGTCCTTACCCTTGTAGACTGCTGGTGTCTGGTATCTGGTAGTTGAAGGGCTGCCATGCAGTCCTTTGAGCACACTCTTTGAGGTGTTGTCATATTGCCGGAGGCTGGTAGGAGCTGCAAAGTGAACTCCTACGTTGAAAGGGCAAGCACTAGTTTTTTGGAGCTCTGAGAGGCTGTAGGCATAGCAACAATATTATAGGACATGCACACAAATGTAAATCAAAGACAGGGAAATAAAATGTGTTGGATGGCACTTACTGTAGGATTTTGTCTTCGTATGAGCAAACATTTTCAGTCAACCCCGTTTCTTTTTGACCTTATGTAACTACAGACATTGTCCTCCATAGACTTGCATCCTCACCAGCTAAGAGAACATAGTTTAATTGATGCTTTTTTCATGCCACAAGAAATTGTCGGAGGTGAACATGACACTCCAAAGTATAGAAAGAAATTGAAGGAGACTTTGGAATGTTGTTGTGAACAGAAACGTTAAGGTGTGGTTCCACAACAGCCTAAGGTGTGTTATATCCAAACTGCTGCATTCCCATCCCTCTGCCAGCTCTGCCTGCCTCCCTCTCCTCTCAAACTGGTGCTCGCACCGGGGTGGGCAGTGACAGAGGGCAGGGAACTCAGCCAGGTGGAGATCAGCCCGCCTACGGAAGGTGTGTGGATTTTTATTGGATGAGGTTGAATCAGCTCACTGTTTGTTTGGACTCCAGTAAGAGCCGAGGGGTGTGAACATGAGGGCAGGGCAAAGGTGGGTTGATGTAATCCAGTTGGAGCTGCTATGAAACTACCTGCGGACTGTGTAAATACAAGTAAAATCGGATGTTCCTGGGAATGTTTCCAGGCACTAGAATGAGATTCTCGATGCTATGCAACTGTTAAAATGCTTCCCTGGCAGGAATTTGACCTCTTCCAATTAACACTCTCTGCAAACAATTTCTGGGCACAATTTGATTGCTAGAATGGTCCCAATAGGCAATTTGCAAGCATAAACGCGGTTCTTTCCGTGCCAGTTGGCCTCCGTGCCCAGGAATGCTTCCAGGCATGTTGAGTTTACTAGTATAGACCTATCCCTACTGTCACATCCTGCCCCAAAATTGCAGCTACCACCAGGTTTGAAAAGGGAGGTCTGATCCTGTCAGTTCTCATGGTGAGAGCAGCTCAGTTCACAAGTTAGCTTTGCTGCTTTGGTGGGATTTCTGATGGTGGAAAAACAGGTTATATATTTCTAGAACAGAACAGCAACACAACTGATGAAACTGCAATTTTACACTGCAGTGTATAGCGATGGTTGCATATCCTCATAACGAGAAAGGAGTTGTCCTGAAAAAATCACTTTCAGAACTGAGAGTAGCATAACATAAAAGCTATGTGAAATCTAGGAACAAAAAAAATTATTTCCTTTAATAATGCTGCAAGAAATGTATATTTTGTCTCCATATCTAGATGGGTTGGTGGGGGAAGTGATAGCAATAACTTTATATTGTTGTAACTGGGCTGCAGTGCTGCAGAAAATTTGGACACTTACGTGGGCCTGAAGCTGAAGTGATTTTTTTTCAAGTCAGTTGCAGAACTGGGAATGCAGTTATTCCTTCCTCTGCCTATTAAGAAAAAGCCACAGTTGCAGCATTTCCTTTCCGGTTTGCAGTGTTAATAAAAGCAATGTGCTCTATATCTTGAATAACCAAAGCCAGGTCCTCAGCTGCAACAACTGAATAATTTCTGTTCTTTTTATTTTTTTCACAGCTGCCTTTACGAGCTTCCCTCCACACCAGGGAATCTGAAAAAATGGGATTTTTACATCTCTCCAGGTATACTCACTTAGCAACCTTACGACCTCTTGCCTAACATATTCTCTCAGGGAACAATTAAAGGAATTGTTTGAGTGGCTCTGTACACACACACACACCAAAAAAACCCACCACAACACTCTCGGATGGGTTGCTTTAGGACCCAGAGTAACTGGAATTGACAGAAGTCTTCACCTGAATGAATTTTCCTTCTGATCGTATACCTTATAAGGAGTACAGGAAAACAAGGAAGTGATAAACCATGTTCAGGTTACCTCTATGCACAGCCTGCCGTCTTTACCTGCCCAGGTAGCTGTTGTTTTCATTTTCATTCATGCTCTGTGCTGATAGGTTTGAAGTTTCCTCGCAGTCTGCTGTGGGTGACATCTGAAAACACACACTTTGGGAATGTATGATGATTTTTACGACATTCTGCCTTTCCGTGGACGATAATTAACACGCTAACACTTTTTGTCACACAGCCAGCACTGAAAGCGAATGGGGATTGAATTGCTTTGCCTCTTTTTCCTATTTCTGCAAAGAAATAATGATGTGCAAGGTAAGACTCAGGGGCACTGAGATGCATTTCAAAACCGTTTTTGCTTTGTTTCTTGCATTAAGTTGATACTAAATAGCTTTTTGTCTTCTGTATTTAATTGCTCCTTTCTGTTTGACGACTGCTTTCTTGACATGCTGCTGAAGGGCAGCCCTGTGAGTTTGTCTACGATTTATGTGGACGTTACATAGCACAATCAACACGTATGAAAGAGACAGGCATCTGAGTAGTTATGGTTATACTAATCACTGTCTGATCCACTGAGAAACTTAATACCATACAAGTGGCTCAACGTTTCACCAGTACTTTCACGATAAAATAATATCAAGAATCTACAGACCTGGAAGTGTACACAGATCTGTGGTTTTGGTGTCTCTGTTGGTGTTTTGGTTATGCTGGCAGTGTTTAGCCCCATACCAGAATCAAACACAAAGCTTTATCAAGTGCACTGGAGCAAACTAGTAGCACATTCTCATGTTCTCAGTGAATGTGCACCTATAAAGCATGCAGAAATATGTTAATTAACTTCAACTGTGTTGCTCTTTTTTTTCCCCGGATAGTTAATGTTCTACCAATAGAAATGTCTTTAGGGAAGGATTATATCAGTAACGCTACGTGTGGCTAAATGTTTATATTTTTTTGCTTCCTATTTTCTCAATGTGAGCAGATTCTTCACAGACTGAATGATTAAACACATTATTAATAGCCTTTTGTCTTGTTGGATTTAAACTTAGGGACCTGTTCTCAGGAAAGTGGAGTGACTTGTGAAGATTGTTTGCTTTCCGGACCGCACTGTGCTTGGTGTTCCCAAGAGGTAGATGATACCAAAAATTTCAAAGTAAAAACTTGAAATGTTTGTAGTGGCTCTGAGTGACGGAGTATTGACTTAATTGGGTTAGCCCATGGTTTTGTAATGCATACACTGCTTGGTGAAGCCTTCCTGGGAATCAAAAGGGGAATTCAAAACTTTAAGCTGTATTATTATGTGTTGTATCAGCTCTGGCTGATTTCAAGTATGACAATAGCGTTAGTTTTCTAATCAAGTATGATAGAGGTGTGAGTGTTTTGTCCAAAACATAGGGCTTTAACATAAATATTTGGATTTGTTTCCTACAGGTCTCTTACAGGCTTTCTGTGTAACTCTGGGCGAATGAATTAACATCTCTGCTTTTAAAATCTTCCCTGTAAAAGATGATAAATATCTCCATAATTCCTAGCTGATATTCGAGGTCCGAGTTCATTAATGCTGGCAGGAAAGTTAGCTGTCACATTTTGAAATGACCAGAAATAGTGAGAAATTGAGTATTTTTCATGATAGCAGAACTGTAAAGCAGGAACTATTCCTAGCTTTTTAAATTAGCAGAATAACACATAGGGTAGGAATACTGTACTGCTGTGTGAAGTAACTCACAAAGATCCAAGAATACTTTTCTTGAAGAAGATCACTAAATATAATTCAGCAATTCGTATATAGTGTTACCACGGTGGAGGGAACACAGAAAACTACACGCTCCAAAAAGAAAAAAAGAAACTCACCCAATTTACAACAGCATCAAAATATTTGTGTGTTTTCAGGAGCTTCTGTTTGCACTCAACCATCAAAACAGGATTTTCTTGAAATTTGATCAGAATTTGAAATACTGCCACATACATTCAGAGAATGAAAAACAAAGTGTTGATTTAAAAAATCCTCTATAGGATAAAAATGTGCCTTCTAGGTATATTTGAAACATGAGTTTGCCCTCTGCACCCGCGTTTCAAAAAGCCAACAATTGAAAGTGTGTAACTACAGGAGGTGGTATAGTTCTTCCTGTGAAAGCTCTGTAACGCTGTGTGATCTCTGTGTGCACTGCAGGGAAGAAGTGGTTGGTGAGAGTCTTCTCTGAGCAAGGTCATCAGACTTGGTCTGAAGCAACATAAATTGCTGTTTCCGCCTGTGTTGCTTCCACAAAAATATGTGAGATCTCTGACAAGTGTCATTCAAGAGGGATGAAGTTTTGGTTGCAAGGAGAGGCTGAATTGTGTTCTTAATAAGTTTAAAGTGAATGTGTTTTGTTTTGGGTAGAAAGTTCCTCAGTGACTGAATTCAGAGAATATTTGTGGTGCAATGGGCAAGCAACCTCAGTTCAGCCAAACCTGGGTGAAAAGAGCTGTCCTATGCCATGAGCCATGGCCATCAATAAGACATTGAGTGTTCTGGTATTAGTTCTGCCAGGCATTTCCCAGCCTTAGCTAAAAAACCTTGTTGGCCACAGCAGTTTTCAGTTCTGGAGGCAGCTGACTGACCTGCAGGTCTAAATTCTAGACGTAGCACTAGGAAATGGTAATAAGCCATTGAAACCTCTCTGTGAAACAAACCACTAACTTCACTGGTGCGCTGTAGGAAGAATTCTATATGAAGTGCTCTGGAATGAGGAACCAGAACCAACTGCAGTTGGTAGGCTTGCAGGTTCCCTCCATGGAGAAAGAAGGTGGGGGAGGATGCTGAGCCAGATGTGAGTGAACATATCAGCGTAGTGGGAGTCCCGTCAGCCCTGGAGAGAGAGGAGCTGCAGTGTTTCTTGGTTCACTGAATGAGTAAAATGAGGGCTGAGGAGAAAGAGTAGGTCCGAGGAAAACAGAGTCCAGAGAATTCTGAGCACCTCACCTCCAGTTTCTCAGAAGATCTGTAGAAATTCATTATTTGCTCTTCTGTTATTAAATGTTGTTCCACCAGCAGTTCAAAACTACTCAGGAAAGGCTGGTGAGTTTGTGAGATAGTCCTGTAAGTGATTTGCTTACAACAGCAGGCTCAGAAGGCCTTTGTGTTCCCGTTCCCAGACCTGCAAGAAGTCAAGAGAGGGTGGCATAATTCCCATTCCCCAACAATAGAGCAGTTTTTCCCAGGACACCAAACTGGTGTAGGTTACATTAATTATACACCTGTGGGATGTGGCCCATGAAGGGCATATTTAGATTTCAGTGTCCTCTAGATCTCCTTCTGCGCTAGTTTGCTCTCATTGTATAACCTACACATTTGTTTCTAGTTCCTCGGCATTGGATTGACCTTTTGTCAGCTGCTGCTGGTGGCTGGTCAGTAAATATATTTAACTCATCCATCCCTTTTCCTGTTTGCTTTAGAATTACACAGACTCAGCTGGAATTCATGGGAGGTGTGATACCCCAGAAAACCTTTTGTCAAAAGGATGCCAGTTGAATTTGATCGAATTTCCCATTTCAGAAGTGGAAATTCACAGAAACAAGCCTCTAACTATAGCAACCCAGAAGGACAGTTCTGATGTCACTCAGATTTCTCCTCAGAAATTAACACTCAGGCTGCGGCCAGGTAAGTCACTCAGATCATAAATGCAGATTTTTTTTTCTGCTCATGCCATATGCTGAGATGCTATGATACACTCAGACTAGTGTTAAAAAAAAAAAAAGAAAAAAAGAAAAAAAGACAAAACCAAGATAAAAATATCGATGTCAAATCTGAAATTATCTGTTGTTTGACTCATCAGATAATGGTTAGGTTTGGAAGGAATACTTTCAGAATTGCTGGGTCCATCATAAAACTAAGGATTTAATTTTCTGTTCTTCTGTTTTCTGGGAAATAAGGTGGCTGTGAAAGAATGGAAAGCCCCCAAATCTCTCCAGCCCTGTCCCTGTGCCCTTCCTCTGCAGGTCTGGCAGACAGCATATCTCAAAGGCAGTATAAAAATCTTGCTCTGAGGATTTACAAGGTAGCAGTGACATTTATGGAAGCATTCCATACCTACTCTGGAGTCTTTGAGACGTGACTCTTTTCCTGTAGAAAACTTGGAGTAAGGAAGCATAAGAAACACCCAGTTAGGTCATACTGTAGTACCGCAACTGAGAATAAAACTTGGTATGCACTCTAGTTTTCTAATGTATGTGGCATATCCCGTAAGTGCTTCCTTTAGTTTTAATGATCTTCATATCTGAATTTTCCGGAGATGCATACAGCTACAGGGATGTTCTCATATATTTAAATTACAGCAATCAGTTGCAAGTCTACAGCTAGGGCCTTACTGAGGAACAGCTTAGAAAACACACTGCTTTTAATTTTCTAGACAACGAGTTTGAGATTTTTGTTGCCAGAGAGTTTGTAGAGTTATCATGGAATCATAGAATATCCTGAGCTGGAAGGGACCCACAAGGATTGCTGAGTCCAAGTCCTGGCTCCATACTGGACCACCCAAAAGTTAGACCATGTGGCTGAGAGTGCTGTTCAGATGCTTCTTAAACTCCAGCAGCTTGGGGCTGTGACCACTGCCCTGGGGAGCTGCTCCAGTGCCTGACCAAGTATTTGTTAATTGCACAGGTGACTTAAAATGCTAAATAATTCTCGTCATACACAAGTTTATGAACTAAGTGGCATTGCTCATTACTTCTTACAAGTACTAAGATGTATCCCATCTTCCCATGACTTTCACAGGACATGAAGAAACAATCCAGATCAAGGTTCGGCAAAGTGAAGATTATCCAATTGATCTCTATTACCTCATGGATCTTTCAGCTTCCATGGATGATGACCTGAATACAATAAAAGAATTAGGCTCAACTCTTTCCAAAGAAATGTCAAAGCTGACAAGCAACTTCAGACTGGGTTTTGGATCTTTTGTTGAAAAACCAGTTTCACCCTTTATCAAAACTACAGCTGAAGAAATAAACAACCCTTGCAGGTAGGCAGGGAAAGTACCTTTATCTCTTTGCATGCCAACATTACATCATAATATTAATCCTTAAGGTAAAATCCAATTTTACAGCCCCATTGGAATCCCTCCCCTACTCCAGTAGTAACCGAGTCAGTTTGGGAAATAAGATTTGTTTGTTATAGCTTCACACTGCTCATTAATCTGTTGCATAGAATCATAGAATGGCTTGGGTTGGATGGGATCCCAAGGATCACCCAGTTCCAACCTCAGTTTTGTTATTTGAAGAGAGGAATTTGGGAGTGATTCTGCTCTATAGTTTTGCTGTTAATTACAAATGTGTTTAATAGGGTAGCAAAGAAATATTTAGATTAATTATATATTCATTTTTATTTACTAGAATATACATATATGTATATACATTTATACATAGAGAGAAATTTTATGATGTTGTGATGCTAAATGGGTTCAAACTAAAACCCAACACAGAACTGCGGTTTCATTCTCTCTCGGACACAGAAGAGAGATGCAAAACCAAAAACTAGTCCAGCCAGGCCTGCCATGTAGCCACTGTAGGGATTTTCTCTCTGCGCTATCCATGAGCTATCTCCTTTTGCAGAAGTGTACCATATGAGTGCTTGCCCACCTTTGGATACAAGCATGTTTTGTCACTGACAAACGATGCCGAAAGATTCAATGAAATTGTGAAAGGACAGCGAATCTCTGCTAACATAGATACTCCAGAGGGAGGATTTGATGCAATTATGCAGGCAGCTGTGTGCAAGGTAATTGAAAATTCTAGGTATGATCCTAGTTACTCTGTATACATCCACTTCTGGTATTGTTATAATTCAAAGGAGTCAAGCATTATCTTCATTTATTTTTTTTATTGCCATCCAAGACTCTCATCAGGTTTATGTGAAAATACTTTTGGCTGTAACGTTAAACATGAACATTGCAATATTTTATTGTTTCTATTTAATTGCTGGGAATTAAAATATATATATGTGAACTGCATAATTATTGTGTCCTCTAATTTTTTTCTTTAAATATGTTTAACTTTGCTTAGAGTATTAAGCAGACTGAGTTGAACACAGCCAACACATTTTCTTAAACACGAAAATGAGAATAGAAGATGTTAGCCGAAGACAATAGAATGAAAGCCAATCATCTCTTTCAAAACGATGATATTCTTAGAGTAGGCGATGTGATGTTTCTGATACTCTCCTTAAGATGTTCCTTTTCATTTGTTTTGAGATGCCATTCTCCAAACATTTTGATGCTTTTCTGCTTGTGAGTGTAATACAGCCTACTGAACTAATGTATTTTAAATGACAGGAAAAAATTGGATGGAGGAATGACTCTCTGCATTTGCTGGTGTTTGTGAGTGATGCCGATTCCCACTTTGGGATGGACAGTAAGCTGGCAGGAATCGTTATTCCTAATGATGGGAACTGTCATTTGGACCACAATAATGAATATTCCATGTCAACCATTCTGGTAATTCACTCTGAATTTTGTTCAACTCTTCCATTCTGGACATATAAAGATGAATTTAAAGAAGCAAATAAGAAACCTAGAGGAAGTATACCTTAATCACTGAAATACACAGAAGTTGCAGAAGCTAAACATTTACTATCATCTATTTTACTTTTAACTGCAAATGTTAGCTAGAAGAGAACAGTTTGTTTATGTGAAATTAAGATAAATTGTAACTAAGAGTTAAAAAAAGAAAAAAAGGAATGCATCTCTTATTCCTGCTAACCTAGAAAACATGTGGAACCAGACTGACTAGTATTACCTTATGCAAAGGTAACAAAATTTGCATTAACCTACCTCTCTGGAAGGAAGGATGTGAATTTAGCAGGAATTCAGAAATACTGAGGACACTGCTCAAACAATAAAACATTCCAGCTTAAGATTCAGTGATCAAAATCGGTGCACATGCCCTGTTCTGTTGGCACAATGCTACTACTTGGGCTGTGCCACAGATGCAGCTGAGCCAAGAGTCCCAGAGTGGAGGGTAACACTCCATACTTGCCTCTAAGGGACATCCATAAAACAAGGCAAGGAAATAACATACACTTTTTTTAAAATGTATATACACACCTAATGACTAATGATAGTTTATTTTATTTTATTTTATTTTAGTTTATTTTATGCACCAAATAGAGTATTAATTATGGTCACTTAACTATGTTTTGTGGGTGATAATTAGCAACTGGACATATATGAAGAAACTAACGTGGCTCTCTTCTGTTTGCCTTCAGGAGTATCCCACAATTGGACAATTAATTGACAAACTTGTGCAAAACAATGTTTTGGTAATTTTTGCTGTCACGAATGAACAAGTTCACACATATGAGGTGAGTAAACTAGAATCTTCAGTTCTCCAGTATGTGCTTTAAGGTTCACTGTTTCTCATAGCTGATACAGTCCTTCCAGTATTAAGGAACCAATTCTGCAAGATATTTACATAATAAAAATATCTCAGTAATTATATATCAGAGTCACAGAAAGGCTCTTAGAGAATGCTTCTTCGTATATTGATTTTGATGTCCTTACATTACTTTTAAACTGGATTTCAAGGTGAATCACACTGTAATTTTCAAGTCAATAGACAAGGACTGTCAAATGAGGCATTTCTATGCTATTTGGAGCCACCTCTGTGATCAGCCTTTCGTATTTGTGAGCCTAGCTAAGGACAGCAAGTCCATTGTTCCTTTAATAAAACAAGAATGCATTCTGACAAATACATACATCTTAATGTTCAACTCTAAAATAATGTGGTGCTATTTTTCAACTGATCTGAGAATTTTATTTACTTTTCTTTCAGTACTCATTAGTTCTGTTCTCCATTTCTATTTTTCGTTCTTTCTGTGGCACAAGGAAGACTTTCCAGTGCTTCTGTGACTGGATCCAGTTGTAGAATTGTCTTGAGTAAAGATCACGCTAGAAGTGTTGGACAAAAGTTGCATGAGTGAGATCTTTCAGAAACTGATTCCAGATTACAACCTTAGGAATGAAAGGAAGCCCTCTTCACCTTCAAGCACTTTAAAAAAGTATACTGAATTCTGAGTTAAAGAGTGAAAATTAAAATCCAGAGTAGTAGAAAGCAATCACTTACTAATGAATGCAGTGGGAACCTGCATAGATGAGGTTAAATTTTTTTGCGTTAAGTAACTTTTGCTAAATCCCATTATTGCTCAACCATTAATAGGGTCCTAATTAATAAGTGAAATATTTTCACCAATTTCAATAGGAGCTGCAGAAATAGGGGCCGTTCTAGGAGGTTCTTCGGAAGTACCTTTCATTTGCAGAGCTATATTTTGTCCCAGAAAACCTTTTCTCTTACTGATGGCATTATATTTTCCTTTAGAAATTGCAGGTGGTCACCCTCAGAGTTGGCCAACAGTGTTCTTATCAGCGGTTTTCTATTTCAGTTTCCCGTGTCAGTGTTATACCAATATCAAAGTTATCAAATGGCAGCCTTTGTTCACTGGGAACACTAAACGGAGATTTATAGCTAAAGAAAAATGCAGGCCATTGTTAAACCAACTGTAGGATTTTTTGTTCTTGTTACTTTCTTAGAAAAGAAAAAAAGCAGCTATCTTCTATCTTGTAGGGTATAGAGAATTCCCACTGAATATATTCTATCTGCTTCTTTCATCTTTTCAGTACTGCTTTCTGTCACTTATTTGGATTTCTATAGTTGTTCTGCTCTGCTTTCTATTCTGTAGGTGACACAGAAAATCAGACAAAGCAAACATAAAATTTATATGTAGTTCTCAGAGTGCAGGCTTTTTCCTTTCATGGGTTGATGTAGGATGTGCAAACAGAATTCTAGTTTATAATACACATGCAGTTATAATAGACATGCAGTTATCCGTGCTTAAGAGTGCAAAAAGAGCAAAGCAAGGCAGTGATATCTATTCTTGAGTTAAGGCCACTGCTGACAGAGCTTGGAAGAGCTGGGAGAGGAGGCTGAACTGGCACTTGGGCATTGCCATTAAACTACGCTTGTTCTGGCATTTTCTAAAAGCCTCGGTGATGGAGTCTCCTCATTAGAGAACCTCCCAAACTTGATTATCCTTTAATATATCTCCATATGCCTCATCTAAAATCTTGTACCCAGCATCTAATTATATCAGATCCCAAAATGGACCACTATTATTTATAATTCAGTTCTTAGGGATGCGCATGCATTAAAATGACTGTGAGGACTCGCTCAGCATCTCTTTAAATAAACTTGATGGATTCCAGTAGTCTTAAGTTCAGTGTTCAGACTGGCAAACATATATTTTATATTTCTAGCCCTATATAATCCCCAACAATTTAACCCAAAATAATTCAGCCATTTAATATTCTTGATCCTCTTGAACTAAATTCTCTTAATTTGCACTGAAATGTATGCATACCATTGAACACACAAGTACTATAGATTGTACACCCACAAGATATACGCACCCGTAACATAGCAGGTTCTAGTTTTGATCCTCCATGCAAGCATGCATCCAACACATAGAAATAACCAAAGAGGATGAAGATTGAGGTCTGATACTCTCCTTGTTAGGTGGGCTGTGTTTTAAAGCAGTCATGTGGAAACACATGTAAGCCCATTTGAAATTAAATGCAAGAGAGCAAAAGTTCTTACACTGAGCCCTGATCATTTGAGATTTGATTTTTAAAAAGAATTAATTAAAAAAAAAGAAAAAAGTTATTTTAAAATACATTCACATGTCTAACGTTTTGTATTATTAGTCTCCTCTGATCCTTACCGAAGCAGCAGGGAATGCGTTTATTCTCTAAAGCTATTCAATTAGAAAATATCTGTGAATAATACAATGACATATTTATGAATTTTAAATTCCATTTTGGTATAAAAGAAAACACTCCAAAGTTCCATCAAGTAATTATTATTATTGCTGATATCATTTGATTTCAAACAGAATTCTGTAAAAATTTATTCAAACTAGATGAGGGGGGAAAAAAATCCCTCTTTAGCCCTACCTCAGTGCAATGTGATAATGGCAGAAAATGTTCTTTTTTGAATATATATATATATATATAT
>PPHD01021166.1:0-13355 GCA_002909625.1 Bambusicola thoracicus | reverse complement strand
AGAATAATAATAATAATAATAATTTTCTTTAGTGCCCTATGAGTCTTTTGTCAGTTTATAAGTCATAAGAGACCTTAAATCAAAGGTCCTAACAAATGATCCCATTATGTCATTTAAAGACACGCTGCCTTCCTTCTGCAAATATAAAACTGACATGCTTTGTTTAGTTTGTTTTTTTTTTTTCCTCAACCCATTAAGCTGCCATACATGTTTTCTGCCTTTCTGTGTGCTTGTCAAGCTTTCTGTGTGTCTATATCTTGAGGACCAGTGATAGTGAGAACGGAAACACAGGAAAAAATCTGGCAGTTTTATGAGGCTTAGATAACATACCTCACCAACGGGATCTCATGCATTTTTTCCAAGGCAGTCCCTCCCTGCTTGCCTCCCAGGTCAGGGGGCAATCTGAGCTCACTTTAGTCATGAATATATTGTCAAGGGAAGAATGGAACCAAAAAGTGACATGCATGGGACAAGGAATGTATTCACCAACATGACTAAATATAATGCTACAGTAGGGTGGCTGCTGGTCCCTGACCAAAGGACATAGCAAGGTTCTTGCCCATGCCTCCAGCCCTGGCCCCTTGCAGTGTGCTGGTTGTCTCCTCTTCACTGACCACGTGCTCTGAGATCTTGTTCAGGTCAAATACAGCACCCCTTTTGCGTAAGCATATTTTTGGTGGGTTTTTTTTTTTCAGTTTGTCATAGTATGAAGAGCTTTGTGTTTTTCTTCTGTGGTGGCTACAAGGAGAGCTGTGCATTCTCTGAAACATGGTCTGAAGGTATAAGGGGGTGTTGGCAATCTTCATAAGTTGAAAAAGGCTGAACATTGCTGATCCTTGTTCACCCCACTTCTGAGGAGCACTTTTGGGATGGAACCATCCTGTGCACACCAGAGCTTTATATTTGGGGGAACAAGCTAGTTTACTCAAGAATGAACTAATATGTGTTTAGTGTACGTGGAGAGGATGCCAAGACCTAAGACTGAACCAGTCAAATAAAATACTTGATAGAAACAGACATGCCCCACCAACCATATTTTTTCCATCTGTTTTGGTCCAATACAGAAGATATGCCTCAAATATTTCAGAAGTAATCTCCCAGTTAAAACCAGTGTACACTGTGTTTGGATCCTGGCATTGGGCTATAGTTTTAATTGCCGGTCAAGAAGCAGAGATATTAGTCCAGGTGCTTGAGTGGTTCATTCACTGGTCTCACAAAGAATCCTTAAAAATGGCTTGCCGAATGTTTCACTCCCAGTTACAGACATAAAATGGATGCGTGGATAGATACCATACTTAATGAAATTCATTAAAATTACACAGAGTAAAGTGATCCTTTTTATTTCTTGAGTATGTTGTGCCACATGCGTGTGACTGCTGTTATATCTCTAATAATGGGGTTTCTTTTGCTACCTGAAACCACATGTTAAAATGCTGCAAAGAAACACATCACACAGCTACATCTGCTTATTCTGAATGTTAAATAAATGGTGTCTTAGCTCCAGGTTGTTTGATGCCTGTAATTATATTTGATAATAGTGAATAACCTCTTCTATTATTAATAGACTTTTGATGGGTGAGGTGCCACAGGTTCTTTACTTGAGATTCTTGACCTTCTAGTTTGCAGACAAATGAAACCTGTACCATGTTGACTTTAGGAGAGGTTTTGTGTGTCCTTTTTCTGACTTAACCATTATGAAAGAGCCCTTGCTCTGTGAAATATTAAGCTGTTTGAAAATGTCCTTATCTGGCTTTGTAATCCCAGGAACATGCTATTTAATTACTCTTGTTAAAAATAATAATAATAAAAAACAATGTTCAGAAGATTCTATTTAGAAAAGTAAGGGAAAAATAATAAGAAGGGTTATACTGAGGGGTCCTTGGTTGTGTGTCACCAGAGGCAGCTGTAGTAGCAAAGCTAACTCCTGCCTCCAACCTTGTGCACCCATTGAATGGTGTGGACCGCTTCTTGGGCAAAATCTCTTCCTGCATTGAACAATCTCACATAGTACTGACATATTGGTAAAAGAATTAGAAAACATTACCTAACCATGATTTTCCAAAAGGTTGATGAGCCTGAAAACTTTGCATCTGGTAAACTCAGTTTGAAACAGGTCAAAATTTCAAGCCCACACAAGTTCCTACCCCTCCACACCAGCACAATGCCTATGGCATCTGGAGTCACTATTTCAATACAAGCTTTTCCTACTGTATACCTCAGTCTTTTTAGTAGCTTATTCAGGCCCGATTTTCCAGAAGTAGCTAAATGTTTTAGGAACTTATGGTCAGTCAGGAAACTGGTAAAGCCAAAACCCCTTTTGAGATGTGAGTTTCTAAACTGCTCTTGAATTTCTTGATGCGACCAATGCAAAAACAAACTGGTAACAGCTGAAAAGCACTGCCATGCAGCCTCCCCAGGAAATAATCACAACATAATAATGATAGTATTCAACAGCTCAGGAGTCCAGACCTTAATTACAGCAGAGGTGCAGAGCACTTGCTTCTTCCATTCTATCAACTTACTGTCTCTGTGTCACATGGAAGGCCTGTAAAATACCTGAACCTGAATAAATGAAAGAAAATAATATTACTGTGACTTGTTGAATTCCAGGATCCAAGTTATTCGCACTTTAACAATAATAAGACTGTAACTGTGGGTTAGATAAATGGGACATAAATGATTTTGACCATTTTATGATCAGTAGAACTAGGCATCTAACTGTATAAAAGGTACCTAGAAGTTTTCCATGCCTCAGCATTTATTTGCTCAGTTTAAGGTACTTTAGCTTGAAAAGTGCCAAGAAGTGAGAAGTGCATCAGAGTAAGAGCTGATAGCACTAATCAGCTAGGACAGTCAGAGCCAACCTCATGGACTGAATACGTATCAGTCCAGCACCACAGGACACAGTTTTAAAATGGTGCATTATGTAACTGCTCAACAACAAATATAGGTGGCTGCTCAACAGGCAGACCTGGTAGTTCCTGAGATTCCCAACAATCATTGGCTTTCGTATACCAATACAAAGCATTGTTTTATTGTTGTTGTTGTTGTTTTCCCCATTTAAATCCAATCACCCCCTTGTGCACAGATGCAGAGAGCTGTCAGTGCAGCTGCAGTGTCTCCACATATGAGCTATGCAGGTGGTGTGGCTATCACTATTTGTTTTCTAAATGCCATGGCTACTCCCTTTCAAGAACGGTAGCATAGCTCTTAAATCTTTGCCATAATGAAGTGGTAAACACTATCGTCAAACCTCATGAATATTCACATCAGAATAATTGAACTAAGGCCCCAAGAGACCAAGAAGCCAACTGATAGCACATATACGCAGTTGTATGTTTAAATGATGGATCTGAACAATACTTCACTATCCAAATGACTCAACATGACATGTAAATAATTGGTTGTGATCGCAACATGCACCAAAGATTTAGTTATTGATTCTTTAGCTTGCCTGTTGTCACTGGTTTAATATTGTAGGAAGCTGTCAAAACAGATTTCATAGAGTGTGTCTGTGGGTGTAAAAGAGCCCATTTCTTGGCTTCTTTCAATAAGGCAGACTAAAATTGGGTTCTTGTAAAATAAGTACAATCTAGGTTGGTGTTGAATGTGTGAAATGACTGAAAAACAATTTGTTACAACTTTAATTAGAGTTACACATCTATTCTCATATATTAATACTGACTGTTTTTATTTAATTAGTCAGTAAATCCTAGTCTGCCATAGCTACTGGATTAGGGTTTGATCTATTCCATAATGAAAGTAAGTAGAAATTGACACCATCAAAGAACACTTCTATTTAATTTTAATTAAAAATTAAAAAGATCTTCCACTATTGTAGCTACTATATTTATTTTTGTTTTTCAATCCATAGTATAATAAGAATACATAATTTGTGAATATGCAAATAATACTCTGGGAAGCATCTACATTTAAGGACATGGCACATACTCATTTCCCCGTGCAATATTCATGCAAATTAATTCAGTGAAAAATTCAGTGCACATTACAACACATATCTTACCTTCAGGCAGAATTATGCTGCTGCCACCTCTTTTCTTTCTTCTATTGCTTCTAAAAACTTGTGGTGTTTTTTATTTCCCATCTCAGTTACATGAAGACAGATTCCATTCAAAAAGTAAAAGCAAGATACTCAGTCTCTGTTTTGCTTCCTCTCTAGGGACCTTATTTGGAAAATTCTCAGAAGAGGTGTCTGAGACAGTCGAGATGAATGTTCTCTTGAAAATGTCTGAATAACTCCCTGGAGTGAGTCTAAGCTGTAAAGTGAGCCTTCATGGGCTCTAAATCCTTGAGTCCCATGTTCGGTGACAAAAAGGACTGTGGTGGTGTGGTCCACTCTCTGCCCCTGCTCCATGGGTCCCTCCCATCCTTCCCAAACTGTTCCCATGCGTGCTTCTCACAGGCTGCAGCTCTTCAAGCAGTGCTCCAGCTTGGCTCCATAACACAAGGCCAATCCTTCAGGCACTACTCCAGCACTGCTCCCCATGAGTGGCAGTTCCCCAGCCCCCACCAGGGGATCCTCCTCATGGGCTGCAGCTCCAGCCTTGCCTGCTCCTGCGAGGGCTCTCCTTGGACTGTGCCTCCTTCAGGTCTCATTCACTGCTTCTCCGTGGGCTTCTCCATGGCAGTATGTGGAGATCTGCTTTGTGTGGTGCCTGTGGGCTGCAGGGGACAGCCTGCTCTATTGTGGATCACCCCTGAGCTTCAGGGATCTTCTGCTCCATGCCTGTGCTGTAAGGAAAATCTCCCTTTTAGAGATTTTTTTCTGTGGTCAAATCCCCTTCTAGTTACTCAGGTCTTGATCTCCAAAGCAGCAAAGGAGATTTACTTTTACTAGCCTGTATGTGTCCTGGCCCAAAGTGACCCATAAAGGGGACTTCTCAATCTAAATATTTACTGTAAATATGTATTTGCCTACCAGAATAAATGTCACAATAGAACTGTTATTGATGCTGGGTGTCTTTCATAAACAAGTATTATATCTGCCTCAAAATACATTTGGATAGACCAAAGCAGTTTATGAATGATTTTTTAAAATATCCAGAACCACAACAGGAAATGAAACAGTACAGTTGCATTTATTAGAGAAGATATATATCACGTCTCATATATACCTTATGTAAAAAAGGATAAAGAATAATCTCTTCATAATCCCATGCCTCAATCAATGTCAAGTGAGTCACAAGAAAGGGAAAGTCCAACCCACCAGTCTAAATTCAGCTTTATGTAAGTCAAAGCACTCCATTCAGATGCTCCATGGATAGCCAAGGATAGGAAAAAATCTCAGAGCATCTGAACTCCCCTCAGGAGGTGTCTGTTTCTCCATGTATAGAAGAGGGAGTCTTCAAACACACCAGTCTTAAAAATAAGGAAAGATGGATCTCCACATCAGTGGCTAGCTTTTTATTCAGCCACTCCTTTAACTCACTTATATCCAAAGTCTTAACAAGTTTGGCTCTCTATTACCTCTACCTCTTCCGTGCTAAATTAAAGCTTCCAGGTGAGTGATTATCTATTCTTGTCACCACATAAGGCTTGTGTCCATCCATTTTGCAGTAAGTGATCAGAAACCCCTTAATTCTTTCATCTGCAGGCCACCCTTTCTCTGGCATTCAGTTGTGTAGTGCACCTCAGTAATCAAGCTATGTTGTTTATTTCATGACATTTCAGTTGCTCTAAATCAGTGTTTCCTTCCCTCTACCCCCTCAGTCAATCAGTGTGTACATTTGCTAGCACCACAGTGAACAGAAGTGCTTCAGCTTGCCTTGTTACAGTACTGGTGACTGTGTCATTGGAGAATGAGTAGGGACACAAACATTTCAACGCACTGACAAGTCCACCCTAGTGAACTATTGCCACTGGTATCAGCATGGCTGATAGGTTCATTTTGCAATTTGTAATTTTTAAAACAAAGTTGGTTCACAAGGAGGTTTTATGAACTGCAGCATTTTGCAGAGTGCCATTGGACAGATTTGAATTAGATGTGCAAATTATTATATTTTGATGTAAATACAGTGTTTTAACTATCACACATGCACAAAAAGAGGCTTTACAAATAGAGGCTTTACTCTAAACAAAGCAGTACAACTGAGATGTTATGAAAGACTTATCATGAGCTTGTTACTACTTGAAATGGATACTTTCTTCCTTTCCTAATTTTTTTCTGTGCATTTGATTCTATTTGGATCACTACAGTTAGATTGGAGTGTCAAAATATATTATTCTCTTAAATTGCAATGCAGGATTTTTTTTCTTCTTCACCCCTGTGCCATCAGATACACCTAGGCTGTTTTTAAGCCTTTCACATACAACAGTATTCGGACGAGAACTCTGTGCTAATCTCCTAGAGAAACTGGACCAGATGACTACAACATATTAAGCACCCCTTGGTTCTTTATTTTGTTTGGAGCTCACACTTCTGTTGCAAATATCTATGGCAAACTGTCCTCCTGGACCAATATATCACTTTAAAGAGAGGACCAAAGAAAATAGATTAATCAAAGAGCCTGCAGTTATTGTCTCCCCCTCTTAGCTCCAATTCATATATCATGAGAGAAAAAAAATCCTGTCAGCACTGTGGGATGTTATCTCTTTGGAAAAAAAAAATATTTTTTTTCAGCACAGTAATTCATTTTTCTTAAATCTGATGACAATATACAGGATTAAAGGACTAGCTTTCCTAACATTTCTATACTAAGGAAGGCTAAGTCAAAAGGTTCAATACTTTCACGAAGCACAAATGTTTTGCTTAAAAATGGCTTCAGCAAATGCACACAGCACTGGTAGTTTCATTCTGTGCTCTTCATTTTAATGCAATGTCAGGACACAGACAGGCAAGATACAGACTATTTTAGAGATGCCCAAAGGGCTTTGATATAGCTCAACCAAAATGGTAAAATTTAAGAGGAGGAGCACTGAAAATTGCTTCCAAGTGGTCTCAGATTTGAATTTCAATCATTTTTTTTCCCAAATGTTTTTCAGTATTTTTTCCACAGTTTCTCTAGATGCTTGATCTGAGCCCTTTGAAGTTACAAGGAAGAGCAATGGTCTTTGTTTCTTTTACCAAGTTTATTAACATGAGGGGATGTATGTTTCTAAAATGAGTCTTGCTCTGTGTTAAGAGATAGGAAGTATTAGATTTTTAGCTGTATGCATCACACAAGCCCCCTTGGGATACATCCATCTCAGTTAATCCTGGGCACCAAATAAGCTGCCCTCCAAGGGTATCCATGCAGAGTACTGCTGCTTCAGTGCCCCTTAGTAAACTTTAAATTCTAGATGGCATTAAGATCTGCAAAACCTTTCCTTTCTCCATTCCACCTCTGCTATTTCTGCCACCATCTAGTTAGGAGACAGAGATCATTGCTCTACATTTCTCCCAGAAACATGAGGTTTTGTGAGAGCTATTGTGCTCAGGCAGTAAATGTGCTCATATTTGAAAGAACTTTCTTTACAGCCACTGGTGGGAATTTCGTAGAATCATAGAATCATTAAGAATGGAAAGACCGCCATCACCATGTCCAACCATCAACCCATCCCCACCACACCCACTAACCCATGTCCCTCAGTGTGATGGTTTTCTTTCTCTTGAGCACCTCCAGGGATGGTGACTCCACCACCCCCCTGGGAAGCCCATCCCAATGCCTCACCACTCTTTCTGAGAAGAATTTTTTCCTAATGACCAACCTGAACCTTCCCTGGCACAACTTAAAGTCATTACCTCTTGTCTTACTGATAGTTACCTATGAAAAGAGCCTGATCCTCACCTCTGTTTACTCAGAGCTGTTTTGGATTTCAGGTGTTTTTTGATCGTTCAGCACAAGAAACATTTGGATATTTCTGTTTCATTTATGTCCTCATTAAGGTGGTTTACACTTAGTTTTAGCTCTAGCTAAATGCTTAAGCTCATCAGGTTTGCCTTTTAGAGCATGTGTTTCTTTTTAGGAATACCTGATCTTACTTTCGCTGAGATTACTGTTGGGGTAATCTTCCTCAAGTGAGAGGTTACCTCCTGTGATGGTCTTTACTTTCATTTTGGATATTACTGTGATATAAACTAACATTAGCCTGCTCACCAGCATCTGTTAGATGCCTGACATTATCTCTAGGGTGAGGCTCAATTTACATGTAAACACCTTTGTAAAAAGCCTGATGCTTTTAAGCATAGACCAATAGACCTACTGAGAATGATAACTTGTTGATTGGTTGGTTCATTTAACTCAGTATACGAAAAATTGGCTTTGTAATCTCATTTAAAATTTTTGCCCTTAATAAATCTGCCCTCACTGGTCAGTAATGGATTTTAATTTCTTACCAGCATGCTGTTAAACAGAGCAATCCTAATGTTATTTGCTGTTATGACCACTACTGGGCCATTGTCTTCTTTTGAAGCAGTCTAAGGAAGTGCAATATTTTTTCATTGTTGCAGCGTTTCAAATTTTTTCTAAGTGAAATTCTTCATTTCAGCAGTCTTGTGTAGAAATTTAGATTTCACTCTTGCTTCAGTCTTCCTCTAAGACCCATTGCCTTAAATTATAATCGAACAGCTAGAAAAAAATCCCATAGTGATAATTCTGTCACCTCTGGTCAAGAGAGGATAAACTTGTAATGCCAAATACTAGTTGTGCATTTCCCTGATGCTTTTGGACATGCACATCATGAGTTCCCAACTATAACATTGCACAGTTGGTTGCCATTAGTCCAAAAATAGCCTTATGGTGCACATCCATAAGAGGTATGCTTTGCTTGTGGTGCTGGACTGACTCCACCGTTCAAGTTGAACTGGTTGTTGACACAACAGCTTAGATATCAGTAATGAATACTGGCAACTTTTCTGCAATGTGTATAGGCTGAGATATTTTGGACTTGCTTTGTACTTACTTTGTACTTACTCTCATCTTTCACTAGAAAATGAGTATTTCAGCTCCTTCCTGTCTCAGCTACCATAGTGTTATATTATGGAAGCCCCTTGACCAAGCTTTTATTTCCCCTTTTATGCTATTTTCCATGCCTGTGCAGTTGGTTGCAGTTGCCTGCTTCTTGCACTCCCACCATGTCCAGCTTTCCTCTTTGACCTTATTGCGGCTGAAGGGTTCTCCGCCACCTTAAATGTCTGACACAATTTTACTTATTTTCTGGGTACATCTGGTTTTCTTGTCATTCTCAGGCATTTTTCGAGAGTAAGATCAATTTCTCTCAGGTGTCTCTACTACATATAGGCATTATGTGACCCCCAGTGATCTCGTCTACAATGAGAATATTTTATGTTTCCAAAACTTCATGACACCCTTTCAAGCTCTTCATAAAAGTTGTTGAGATTTACTACCAAAGAGTGCTGTGAAAAGTGCTTTGAGATCTTCATTTTGGTGAGCAGGACTCACAGTCAGCATTCACATTTCAATTGAGGAATTGGTAAAATGCACCTGAAGATGTTGTAACTTCTTAAAATGCTCTCACTTGATCATGTGGGATGTTCTGCCCTTCCTTCCCAATTTTTATATACCTTACACTACCAGCTATTACATCTAGCTAGTAAGTCACATTCACTTCTCATTCTTTTCTCCATATGAGCTAATGAAATGAATGCTTTACTTTTATTTTCCTATTTTTATCTCCCTAGGCAGTCCTCTATATAGGCTGGGATCTTCTTTCCAGTACTGCTTTTACCTGGAAGCACTTCATTCCCATTGATCTGAGTTCTTCTTTTACTTCATTTCTTGGTACTGTTTTGTTATCTGCCAGTCACCCACATTTCTTTTCTGGGCATGCAGTCAGTCAGTCACCTGCCAAATACAGATGTTGTATAAGAACATGAGGAGGATCCTTGTTTCTAAAATCAAGCTAGGGGTTTTTTTGGTTGTTTTTCTTTTTTATTTTTTATTGAGAGAATAACTTCACATTTCCTGTATCTGCAACTGCCTATCTGTACAGAGTGGTTTCCTTTAAAATATCCCCCTGCCTCTGAAAGCTCAATGTAGTTTATTGCATGCATGCTATAGCACTAATGTGGCAGCATGTTGGAAGGCCCTGGAGTTTAAGAAATTTTATTTGCTTGGTTCATGTTTAACTCTCCTACTTTAGTGATAACTATGAACCTAAATGAAGTCACTCATTACAGATCTTAAATGAGTTGGTGGGATCTTTCCAGGAGAAAGTGATCAAGTGTCTATATCACAGAGATATACTGTAGTTGTCTCTTCTGGTTTGTTTTCAGTGGGAAAATAAAATAAAATGATAACAATAATGATTAGAACCAAACCACAGACCTTGAGTACATCTGTAGGCTTCTACGACCCTTTAGGCTCTGGGCAGACTCTTTGGTTCATTTTTCCACTTGTGCCATGGTTGTAAGTCAGGCTTCCCCATGACAGCAATGTGACAATAGCTGAGACCCCTGGCATGCAGCCTTTCTGCTCACCACCGTTCCTCTCTCTCCCAGGATCAACTCTGGCATTTTCTGTCTGAGAAACAAGAACTTCACAGTTCAGATTTTGGTCAGTCTCTAGCTGGAAGCGTGTAAAATCCTGGGGTTTATTCTTTTCTTTTGATACAAAACAATAAATTGGCTCCAATTCATTCATAACTAGCCTAAGGTTTAATCAAAAGACTCAAACCTTTTGATAAAACATGAGCTGGATATCACGTCTTTAGGAAAAGCTGAAAACAGCTGAATTTTACTTTGCCTCGGGTTTCCTAACAAACATTTCACGTTGCTCCAAAGCAGACTGTTCATGAGTTGAAGGGATCATCCTGAATAAAGGTTAAGAGGAAAGAGATTATATGACAAGCTTCGTTACCTCCTGCCATTTCTATTTCTGTTTTGTATTCAGTGGCTAGGGAGAAAGGAGTAAAAGATATAGTAAGAACATATGGATTCTAAAAGGAATCCTTTTAGAAAATAATGTGTTAGTTAAATAGTACTGCATCTTGCCAAAATGTCATTATTATAACATCATCCCTTACAATTACTAGCACAGCTGAATCAATAATGTGGATAGTCTAAAGAAAAACTGGCTACAATGGAACTATAAATTCCGCAGAAATTATTGTAACAATTTTCTGGTGGTTTGGAATAAGCTTCCTAAACCTCTCAACCATTTCAGCAGATTGTCTGCCCCACACAACAATTCTTTTAAGACTAATGTTTGCTTGTGGCAACATATTTTTGCTAGAAGATGAGAGCCTGGGAATTTGCATCCCATGGAAGCATAGCTATGTCAGAAAAAGGTCGCTTTTGCCTGCAACTTGTATTTAATGGCTTACAGTATCCTAGTAGATTTCAACCTGTTTTTCTAGGTATCTGGGTCAAATCCACATTGTGAGATAGCTCTTTAACTTACATGAATTAGCAGAGAACAACTGCATTTAAAAGTTGTCACTTAACTGTAGCTGAGGATCCTTTCCTTCTTTTCAGCTAAGTGCTATTTCATTTCCATTTTGTATGCCACAGTGAATAAAATTTGTAGCATATTAAAATTAATTGCCTGAATATATTTGGTCTGTAAGGTTAGACTGACATTATAGCAATTCTTTCCAATGCTTCTTGCTGTTAATTAGCGTGCAGTAGCTCAAAGAAATAGCATTTTGCTGTATTTATTTCTTGGGTAGATAAAAGCAAAATATAGCGTTAAATAATAATCAGTTCCAAAAATTGTGAACCTTTTCTGATCTGTGAGGAACATAAAACTATTTATGAGAGTATATTGGACTGGTTCATGCAGCAACAGAAGTTGTTGACCCATAGCTAATTGTAGATTTAAAAAAAAGGAGCTGATACTCAGTTACTGAAGAACTCTAACAAGCTCCTTTCTGCAGAGCTGCAAATATTCAGCACCTGAGTTCATCAAGCCAACAGATGGTCATAATTTAAGGAGGCATATTGGCAAAATAGTCTCTATTTGCTTCAGGATCTCATGATGTTCCATGTTGCTGTGCTTGCCTAAAATGTTTTTTTGCATGGAGAAATTATTATGTATTGTAGAAAAAAAGGTAAAGTAAGCTTTATTAACAGATCATAACAGACAGATTCACTCCAGTTCACTTGTAGAACTAGTTCAAAATGTGTTTAAAATGATGGAAAGGTTCCCAGGAGCTTTAACTTGGCTTGGATTGTGATCCATAAGCATGAACAGATCTGGCAGTAATATTTGTCTTTTTAGTATGTGAGCTTCATCAAATCATATTATTTTGGTTGAAATATTGGGTGACATTTGAACACCTTACCTCCCTCTGCTTATTTGTGATCCCATAGTTAATACATTGTTCAAATATTTGGGTTAGTGAAAAAAACAACAACAACAAGGGAACAGCTTTTCTTTTTAGAAGTATATCAAGTTCCTTATGCACATCACACTGCAGGCACAAGAACACTGCTAAGCATTGTCCAATAAAGGGCTAGGAATGAGTAATAGAAATATTGAAAGTTGGGAATTAAGTGGAAACAAAAATGATTTTAACATAATCTTTTAATGTGCTTCCCAGTTTCTGAAGGGAACAAATTTATTCAGAACTACAAGCCTTACTCAGAGAGGTGATTCTATATGCTGACATATGGTTATCCCATAATGAGATACAAATATCATGTTTTCCATTTCTTTATTTCATGCCATGAGTAATTATCTACATTATAACCTTTAAAACGTAAGTCAGGGCTATCGGATGATTGTAAAACATAGAAGACCAAACTCTTTAAAAAGAAATTTCTACTTATAATTCAAATGAACACAGGCCATCATGAGTTGTCAATGTTGTATTCTTCTTATCTCTTTCATGTTGTTTAATCACAGAATCACAGAATGGCCTGGGTTGGAAGGGACCTCAAGGATCATGAATCTCCAACCCCCCTGCCACAGGCAGGATTACCACCTTCCCTGTTTAATATCAGACCATGCTGCCTAGGGCCCCATCCAGCCTGGCCTTGAACACCCCAGAGGTGGGGTAGCCACAACCTCTCTGGGCATCCTGTTCCAGCACCTCACCACTCTCATAGTAAAGAACTTCCCCTGACATCCAGCCTAAATCTTCCCTCCCTCAACTTAAAAACATTTCCCCTTGTCCTGCTGTTATCTACCCTTTCAGAGAGTTGACTCCCCTCCTTTATAGTCTCCCTATAGGTACTGAAAAGCTGCAATGAGGTCACCCCGCAACCTTGTTTTCTCTAGGCTGAACAAGCCCAGCTCCCTCAGCCTGTCTTCGTAGGGAGGTGCTCCAGTCCCCTGATCATCTTCATGGCCCTCCTCTGGACCTCTCCAACAGCTCTCTGTCTTTCTTGTACTGGGGACTCCATACCTGGACGCAGTAATACAGATGGGGCCTCACAAGAGCAGAGTAGAGAG
>PPHD01021165.1:0-13355 GCA_002909625.1 Bambusicola thoracicus | reverse complement strand
GTGGTGATGCTCATGGTGGCATTGGGATTAGTCAAAGCTGGAGTGGGCATAATGGTCTTTGTACCTATGTGTTATGAGGCACTTCCTGGGCTTTAACCGGCTTGACTGCTGGAGAAGGTTATGTGGAATACATGCATTCTTTTCAGGATTAAATTCATGTTCAAGGGAGTTTGTTTCCTTGCCTGAGCCCCCTCTGCATGCAGGGCTGCCCCACCTGCAGCATAAGGCCATTGTTTGGTGCAGAGCTGAGGCTCCAAGCTGGAGTCTCATCTTTTTCCTTGCTTTCTGCCTCCTTCCCCAGGAAATCTTGGGGTCACTTTGGCACTCATAAGGCTACAAATCCCCATTTCATCTTCTTTCCACCTGGTAAGCCTTCACCTTGGATCTCCTGCCATCATCCACCAGGTTCAACAGCAGCATCTGCATCTCCTATCTGACAGAGCTGAGTGTTTGGTTGGGGCTGGTGTGTGCACAGCAGCTCCATGTCATGGTGTCTGTGAGCTATTACAGATGCTGAGCATTGAGTGCTTCCTGACAGCTCCACACCTCAGCCCTCCTGGCCATCAAAATCACAACGTTGCTTCTGACTGAGCTTAATCATCTCGTAAGAAACGATGGAGGCAAAGGAGGAAAAAAGAAAACCAAAGCGAAGCATAAAAACCACTCATGTAGCACCGCACCTCTGCTTCGCCCCTTCTCCTTTCATCTCTTGGCTGATCTGTTCTGATCACTCTGAGCCTTTCTTGGAGTTTTTCTCAATCCCATTCGCTGGGATTCCATTGCAGTCAGGGCCGACTCGTGTTGCAGCTGCTGGTGGGGAGGAGGGATGCTGTGCTCTGCCCCAAGGCAGTGCAATGCATGCATCAAATGCATTTATCTTTTGCCAGAAAAAATCTGCTCCAGAAGGAGGGATTCAGCAGATCGAGCAATTGTTTTTGCCCTTTATGTATTGGTCTGGTGTTTCCAATGCAGGTGCATCTTTGCTTCCTTCTGGGCTTCCCCCCCCCACCTTTCTCCTAAAGAATAGCATGATTGCATGCGACCAAATGGAAAGGAAAGCTCAGATTTACATACAAGGTCTTCATCTCAAACGTCTCCTTCTCAACCACTTTCCAACGCTGAGTGTGAAAAAGCAAACTACCAAACCTTACCATTTTGGATGTGTCCGGACAGACCGACATCCTTCTGTCCCAAACTTTTGTTGCAGGAGTGTTCTGTTCCTCACCAGTTCATCCTAATGGTTGTGAACAGCCCTCCTGCCAAAACGATGCCAAAGCCTCAGTCTTCCTGTGGCAAATGAACAAACCACACTCGTGGCTCGTGCAGCCTGCTTATTAAACTGCAGCAGACAGTGCCTGCAGCTGCTAAACGAGATGTAATAAAAGCTTGGGGTCTCTCCCAAGCATTTGCTTTGCTGGGCCCTGGGTGTAGGGGTGACTGTGGTTGGGTGGATGGCAGTTGAATGCATTGCATGCAACATGCAGCAAGCAGAAAGGGAGTGGTGTCCTTTTCCCCCTCCCCAGGACATTCTTTTTACACCTTTCTCATAAGATTTAGAGCAAAGCTGTAAGAATTCTTGGCTTTTCAAACAGGGAAAGCTTTGCTCTCTGCTTCAGCGCCTCCAGGTGACTCTGTATCTGGTGGAAGCAGCTTAGGCACATTGTCCCTGGGGGGGGGTCTCATGGTTCTGACCCTTCCCATTTGCTCGCACAGCAGCCAAAGGCCTGGGGGGGCCGCGGGGGTGTGTGCTGACCTACAGCCCATCACTGCTGCTCTCTGGTGTCTGCCACTCATTCGCAGCTCTGTTGCTGCTGCAGGACCTCGGGGCCCCCGCGTGTTCTTTGCAATAAGCAAACAGGCAGGCGTCGTATCCCTGACACGGGGATTTAATAACGAGATGTTTAACTCTGCCCTGCTGCAGCCCTTTCACAAAGGCAGGGATCTCCGTGGCAGCTGGGAAGTCTCAGGTTGGTCAAGAGGCAATTTTCTGATTAAACGCTTTTGCGTGATGTCTGGCAGGTCTTTTGTGCGGCGCTTAATCCACTGATCCTGCACGGAGCAGCGGTGCTCAGCCCCATCCCTCCCTCCCTTTCACCTCTGCTTCAGCTTTGGAGGTGAAGCCAAACCCGCAGCAAAAGGATTATAAAGAATTACCGCTGTCACCTCAGCTCTGTGCTCTTTCCCCTTGTAAAAGGGGATGTGAATATCATCCAGGGCTGAATGCGCTCCGTGCTGGTGCTGCTGGTGGATCGATAGGGCACTGCCTGCAGCTCGAGGCTTGGACTTTGGGGCCAGGCTGTTTCTTGCATGTGGAGATGTTGTTTTCCCCTTGCAAAGCGCTGCTGATGCGCTGGGGTTTGGAGCGCTGCCTGCTGCTTCCCCGGGGTTCCTATGCACGGGGAGCGTGAACAGTGCATGGCAGGGGCTTGGTGTAGCTGTAGTGAGAGCATATTGGGAAAGAATTGGCTAAGACAAAGAATTGCTTGGAGAGGGTTTCACCAATCTAAATGACTTTGACTTCATCCGCCCTAATTTTGCTTGGTGACAGTAGAGGTTGGGATGAGCGTGAGGTCAGACCGCCCATAGGCACTGCTGGGACTTTCTCCTTGAGACAGCACAAAGTGTTGCAGTTTGCTACCGGAAAAGCCTCAAATGGAAAATAATAACTCCTGCTTTGGCTTGCTTCTGTTTCGTTCCATTCTAGCTGGCAGCAAAACCATTGCACGGCATCCTGTGCAAGGAGGGCGCCATGCTAATAAGCATACAGTTAATTTATCGCTACCGTTGCCCATAGATCAGCCAGAAATAGGAGCAGGAGGCAACGTGGTGTGGGCAAGCAGGTTTTGCTCAGCACCTAAAAGTCCTTCTGTGTCCCCAGCTGCGAGATGGGCGCAATGCACTGTGAGGAAGGGGTCTGGGGGGTTGCATGTGATTTTGCTTTCCCTACCGGTGCCCGGCCCCTTGTTTCTGTTGTGCCAAGAAGGGGGGTCACGCAGGTCAGGGTGGGGGCTGAAACATGCTGCTATTTTCCATTAAGGTCTCCAAACAGCCAATTAATTTGGATTTGACCAGACAGCTATTTGTTTGCTAAATTAAAACCAGCTGGTTATTGAAAGAAACATATTTATTGGGAATTAGCAGCCATGTGCTGGGTGGATATTTACTACCTAGTTGTCAAAGCTCAGAGAATCTGTGTTTAATAATCATTTTTTTTTCCCCTTCCGTTAACATAGGGGAGAAGAAAAATCTTCCCATTAATTCCAAATTAAGCGTGTGTTTGGAAGACTTCAAGTCTGAGTGCTGCTGACATCCCTGTTGGGCTGCAGGGAGGCAAACATGCAGAGCAGGGATGCTCTGTCCCCTGTCCTGGTCCCAACCCAGCCCCAAGGGTCTGAATCTCCATAGTGGGAAGAAAGTATTGATAATGGGGTCTTTCTGGGAGAGGCAGTGAAGGAGATTAATGATTTTAATGGAGCTTCCCACCGCGATGGCCAAAGTGGGGTTGGTGTGGACCTGGAGTGGAGTGTCGCCCAAAGGCTGCAGGGGGTTGGCCAGTGGGCTGACACTGACCTTGGAGTGGCAATTGAAAGGAGGCAGGGAAGGGATGGATGCAGGAAGCCATTTGTGAGGCCAGTAGGGGTGGAGAGAACCAAACTGTGTGAGGGGGTTGCTTCCAACACACTGCTCCCAAATTTTCCACCTGGGATGAGGGATGGCATTGAACCAGAGCGCCCTAGGGCTGCTCGGAGGTGGTTGCGTGGGATGTGCTGCATCCATCCCTTCTGCAGCAAACTCAGCCATGGTGATGTGGGATTAAAGGTGGGGATGGATCAGCAGGGCAGGGGCCATGCTGGGCACGATGTGAGCCGCACTATGTGCAGCTTTGCCTGGTGCTGGAGGGGGAAATGGGGGCTCTGCTCCCGCTGGGAAACCCTGCAAGAGCCACCAGGACCCCTGTCCTGACCTCAGTGATGATACTGCAGCAGTCCCTGCCTTGATAATTGCTCTTGTCCCCTCCGTGCCCTTGGAGGGCACAGGACACCTCCGTGTGTAGCACCCTCCAAGCAAGGGATGCCTGTACTGAAAAGAACCATCAGGGTCAGGCCCATATTAACGCATCTTGCACCAAATATCCCCTCCAGCTGCACCTGCGTGCCGTTATCTCTCATAGCCGAGCAGCAGAGGTAAACACAGGGCTGAGCTAATCCCTGTCCTTTCACTGTCCTCCCCCTGAGGATGTTCTCTCCCTCCCCTACACCCAAAATTCCCATTGGGATGGGGGCACGCGCCCATATTGGGGATTTTTGGCAGTGTGATGCTTTGCATGCTGATGGCATTCCACGCCTTGCATGCTTGGGCATGAAATGCCTTAATCAAGGGGAGCAATTAGAGTCAAGAAGGACAACAAATAGAGATCAATAGGCGTGCTGTGGTGTCTGCTGGAGGCATTTCTGATCTCTCGGCTGGATGGTGCTGGCTGGCCAAGAAGTAGAGCAGTGCAAAGCTGTCCTGTGGATCGGGATCAATGGCAATGCTGTTTCTTTTCCCATACCTTGGGTATGCTTCCCTCATTCTTCACTCTCCCCTTGCTTTTGTGTGTGTGTGTATATATATATGTGTGCGTGTGTGTAAAATGCATACAGATATATACGCTCCAAAGGAAAATGTTGTCTTTGCTATTAAATTTTAAAGGCAGAAATCCACAGCAGCACGGCTTGATGGGAAGCAATGCTGTACCAGGGGGGGGATGCGTCCCTGGCTGCTCCCTGCCCTTATCACCACGTTTTATGGCACAGCCCATGGTTTGCTCTCACCTATGCCTGCTGCCATGGCATTGAATAAGGGAGAAGGGAGTGAGGGAGTGTAAAGTTTAGGGCCTGTGGCAGGGACTCATTTTTCTCTTTTCAAGCAAGGGGAAAGGACATAAAATGAAAAGCAAGCAATCAATAAAAGAAGAAAGTTGTATATCTAAAGAAGTATAAAAATGCATGTCTGCCTGTGCTTTTATCTGGGGCCTCGGCACTGCGGTAGTGAATGCAAAGCTCATTTTAGTGGTTCAGAAATCCTGAGATGGTGCTATAGTTTCTCTCTCAGTGTCTGAAAATATCCCAAGTGGGCGCATTCCCCACTCTGCTTCAGGATCAGTGGGGGACAGCAGCATTGTCCTCTTCAAGGTGACCTTATGTAGCCCTGCTGCCTTTAAATCCATGGCATCCCAATGGCTGAGACCAACTCTGCCTCTCCCAGCATCACCATTGGCCCAGGTGGGGACCTTCCCTCCGCTGGGACACAAAGGGTTCCCCTGCAGAGAGGTTCCCACTTGGGCTTTGGGGATGAAACCCCAGTATCCTCCGACTGGATGTGGGTTAGTGGTCATGGCAGTGATGGGTGGATGGTTGGACTGGATGAACGCAGAGGTCTTTTCAGCCTTAATGACGTGATGGTTCTACGGCTGCTCAGTGCCTGTGCTTTTCCACTCCCACCTCGGCGGTTTAAAACAAAATAGGCATAAAAATGTAAAAAGTAAACTCGTTCTCCTGTTAGCGCCGGGGGTGTGCAATAGAGCACTCTGATTTAATGGCCATACAGTCGTTTGGTTGTTAACAAATCAATATTTTCCAAAGGAGCGGTGTGGCCTGCCATAAATATCTTCATCGTTATATAAACCTTTGCCATGTAATTCACGCACTGCAGGGGCCATAATGAGCTGCATGATGGCTGTGTCAGGGGGAGATTTATTAGGAGATGATGGTGTCTGGATGGCCTGGAAAAGGTTAAAAAAGAAAGAGAAAGAGAGAGAAAAAGAGGGGAAAAGCTGCAGAGCTGTGCATAATTCGTGTTCCTTGCAGAGCATGGTGCTTTGAAGTATACCTGCTCATTGTTGACTAAATCAAACGGCATTGGGTAATACATGGAATTTATTTGCACTTGCAACGTGTAATCTGATAGGTATAAATTGACAACTCAATAGAAGCACTCTTGAGCTTTGGAGTGGGGTTGAGGCGGCGGTGGTGGAGTGGGGTTCTCGGTGTCCGTGCCACGTCCAGATGAGCTTTTCCATTTCTGGGTCTGTTTGGCTGCCCTTGCCTTGGGGAGGGCATCTGGGGCCAGGTTCTGTCTCCATTGAGGGCAAAGCTGAAACCTGAAAGGCTGCAGCACTGCCTGGCTCAGCCCTGCGCTCCCATTGTGGGAAAACTTCAGCAAAAATGTGCTCAGATTGTATTGTCTAAAGAGGAAATGAGCAATACTCACATGGCAAGAAAACATCCCTATCATGCAATTATTTCTAAACATGTTATTTTATGATCCTTCAGGAAAAAAAAAAAGAATAAAACCAACCCTGCAGAATAAGAGAGGAGGAGGAAAAGCAAGCAATCAGGGAATCATTCTCAGCTTAAATTGCCCTCAGGAAACGAATGTGTCAGGGAGGATTGAAAGATGGTGTGATCCCCAGAGAGTGAAAGAGAGACAAACAAACGGAGCTGGGGATGCTGCCCTGCAGGGGCTGAGCAGGACCCATGCATCCCTCCAACCCTCGTTGGGAGCAGCTGTATAAATAGCACATGAAGGGTAAATAAAAGCCAACGATGTTTTAATGAATGGAGAATTAGTTGCTAGAGAACCCAGCAGCTCAATAATTTGCTGCTTTGCAGTCTCTGGGGCTTTTATTTCTTCTTGCCACCGCAGGCTTAGCTGTCTCTTCACCTGTTGGTGCCTCTGACGTGCTTGGCACATCCACGAAGTGATGGTTTTGCCTTTCTCAGGGATCTATCACCACACTGGAGCTGCCTTCCAGCTGCTCACCGTGATGCCCATCCCAGGAACTTCTACTCCAAACCCCACGATGCCCACTTGACAATAGGAGCATCCTTTGGGCTTCCATTTTTCTCCCAAATTACCTGCTCCCTGTGTCTGTAATTACATGGAGCCACAGCAGCTGTGCCTCTGCCTTTGAATAGCCCATAAAATCCACTCCAGAAGAAAGTGGCCCTGGATTACACCCATTTTCTGGTGGCTGTGCTCAATTGGCTGTGCCCAGGTTGTTTTGCGCGCTTCCAATTTAGCAGCCTCTGGAGTCCCGCCATCCTTTTCCAGGGGCTTTGTACAATTAGCAGCATCTCCACTCCGCCTTCTTCCCCCTCTCCCTTAATGAGCACTGCCAGAAACTCCAATTGCTGCAAAGTAGCTGGAAAGGATCAATTAGAGGGGGAAGTGCTGCGAGAGGTGGGTGATGACCACGGGTGATGCTGTTGGGTAGAGCAGAGTGTTGACCCTGGCACCCACCAGACCTCTGCTTTGTGCAAATTCATGGGGCATGGATAGCTGCAGTTCTTTGGTGTTTGGCACATCATCTCATCGCTGCTTCCGTTTTCTGTGGGGTGAGAGGGATTTTTGTGCTTTTGGTTTTGTTATAGCAGCTATAAAACAAAGCTCCAGCTTGTGCCTGGGGGGGCTCTGGGTGGCCTTCTATTGGGAAAAGGCAGAAATCTTCTCCTCCAAGCTCTGTCCTCACCATGACCACAAGGCACAACGTCCCGGTGGGTGACATCTCCCTATGGGTCCCCATTGCCACCGCGTGGCTGTGGTCATGAGATGGAGATTGTGCTCAGCGTGGTTTATCTGCCTGCTTAGGGTGCAGAGCTGCCCTTGGTGCTGCTCTGACACGGCAGAGGGGAGGGGTCGGGGTGGTCTCACATGGAATAATCTCTCCCAAGTGCCGCTCGTATGAAATGCATTGCGCAAAGCACTGCGAACGCGGTGGATCAGATCTGCCCATCAGCTGTGAAAATGGGGAACATTGCTTGTGACTCCAGAAATATTACACAGGCCTTTATTCGGAGCAAAGGAAAGCAAAAATCTTGGGCCATTGATCTCAATTGAGTTACCCTTCAATGGATTTACCCCCGTGTAATTCAGAGCAGAGATTTACCCATAGTGATTTCACCCATGACTGAGTAACTTTCCCTTTGCCGTGCCAGCAACATACAGGAGAAATCAAACCACTCATGTGCACTGAATCAGCTCGGCCAGGCTGGCTGCGAGCATCGCTCCCGTGCGGCGTGCAAGGAGACAGGATGATTTAGGATGTGAGCGCGAGTCCCACGCTGCCTGACATCTGTTTTATCTCCCTTCAGCTGAGATGGAAATCAAGGGAGAGCACGCTAGGCTGGGGGATGAGGTGCTGCTCCTGCTCGCTCCGCGTTGCAGCAGCCGCTCCAGGCAGCACGCAGCGCTCGGGCTCTTTTTCCAGTCTTTAGTTGGCACTGGGAGCCAGGGGAGGTGGTGCACGGATCAGCTGCGTTTCCATAAATCAGCACTGATTCCCACCAGCGGGTCGCGTTTCTAAGGAAGGTTGGGCTGTGCCAACGCAAAGCAGTGCCCCAAACCCTGCAAATGTGCCCCCAAAGCCACCCCGGCACAGAGGTGGGCACACAGCTGCGAGCTGAGGATCCGACCTCGGAGGCAGCTGACAGAGGATATTAATGATTTCCCCGAGGGCAATATTCAGGCAAGCAGGTTTGTCATTTATTTTGCAGATTTGCCGGAGCGTTATTAATTTACCGGGATAAACTCCATTAGGAAAACGCATTCATTTCTGAAGTATAACTTATTCACAGCGCCCAGCCCCGCTGCTCAGACGGGGATTCCACCGGTTAAGAATTATTCAAATATTGATCTGGACATTTCTAATTAACTTTGCCCATACGTTATTATGCATATGCACAAAAATTGATTTTCGCGGGCCCGGTAATTAGATTTAATACCTGAGGTAACTTATATTTATGTGTTTAATTATTAGATTCATTAGCAATTTTAATAAATGCTATCGGCTGTGGCATTAAGCGCCATCCTTGACACTTTTTGACTTTTCCAGTCGCTGGTGAAATAACTGCGTAATCAGAACGGGAGAGACAAAAGGCTTCAGACTGCCTTGGAAGTAATTATCCTGTGCTGTGTAATCATTAATACATTCCTTCTGAGCGCAGAGAGGTTCGTTTCTGAAACGAAGGCCGTTTGTGATAAATGTATATGAGTGTCTAATGGGGATATCTGGCAGAGGATAGGGTGAGGGACACGGTGGGGATGGTTGGCAGTGGGACTTGATGATCTTAGCGGTCTTTTTCAACCTTAATGATAGATGGCGGAATGAAACAGGTCAATGTGATGGGAGAGGGATGAGGACTGAGAGCTTCCAAGTGAGAGCACAGAGCTGGAGCAGGGCTTCTCATCACCGTATTAAGGCAGGCATTGCAGGACTCCCCATATGTCCCAGCGTGGGATGGAGACGTTGGCGCTAAAGGAACCAGAAAGCCACAGCGTGAGCCCAACGAGTGGTTCAGCTTATATTGGGATCCGCTTCTACCCTGAAGCCATAAATGTGATGCAGAAGGCTGCTTTGCCATGTGGGCTTGTGTTGCTGTACCTGAGATAAACCATCAAAAAGATGCTCATCTTCACCCCGGGGACTTGACACCTGGGATGTGGCTGCTAATGATGGGCAGTGTGTGGCAGCTGGGTGATGGCACCGTGCGGACCCACAGCATCCCTCCTGCATCCTTCCTGCATCCCCGCAGCATCGCGCTCCCTGCCCTCCTGCGCCGCCGACCGCGCCTCTGCAATTTGGTGCCAGGGCCACTGGGAAATTGCCGACAATTTGGCTGAAAATGGTTGGCAAATTGCAGTGTTTAGAGTCATTTTGCAGGGACGTGCGTGTGCAGAAATTGCAGGGGAGGTGGCGGGAGAGGCCGGCAGCAGGGAAGGCATGCTGCTGTTCTGACGGGTGCCCCCCCAGCCATTACGTATTTGTAAACAAATGCGTAAATTGAGCGAAATAAATCGTCCTTGAAGGGAGCAGAGGAAGGGCAGAGGCACTGGGAGAAGGGGAACGCAGGCGGGAGCCTGGTGAGGAGCTCTCTCTGCTCTGCTGCTCTCATTGAGCGCTTACTGAGGTGTTGGTGCCAACGTGCATCTCTTTTGGAGGCGCAGCGTCGGTGAGGTTGCTCACTTGTGGTTTGTGCACCCCCTCCATTATTTGCCTGAGCATCCCTGCCCAGGATGCAGCCCTGTTGGCCACGCGGTGCCTCTTCTGGCACCGTGCACAGGGATGCAACTGCCCCCACTTCATTTTGGTTGCAAAACTGCTTCATTCACAACAACGGGTGCCAGGCCTACTCCATGAATACTTCTAGGGGAGGATTACCTATCTGAAATGGGAGGTAAACCAGACACATGCAGGGTGTGATTCACGCATCCTGCTCCTGAAATTTGCTTTTTTTCCCCCTCTTTCTTCCTCTTCTTCCCTCCCCTTTTCCCTCCTCTCCTTCCAAATGCTGGAGCCTCTCAATGTCAATGCTCCATGGGCACCTTCCCTTCAACCTACAAACCTCATTAAAGCCATGGGTGCGGCAGGGGAGGAATCCAACTGTTGATCAAACGAGACCAACTCTCCGAGCCTGCTTTACGCGGCCAGAATGAGATGCTAATTAATAAACAGCAAAAAGCAGCCGGGCTCCGATTCACATAAATATGCATCGTCAAACTGTTAGGTAAACAAAGGCAGCAGAAGATGGATTCAGTGCGCAGCAGTCCCAGGGAGGTTGTTCGGTGGGGATTACAGCCGCTGCAATTTGGTTGGGTTGGTTTTTTTTTTTTTGCTTAATTTCTCTCTCTGTCTCCAGTTAGAATTCAATTTGACATCTATAATCAGCCGCGGACAGAAAGCCCTGATGTAAAGGCTTGACACAAATAATGACAAAAAGAAGCCTTTCCCTTTTGTGTTCCTTCCGCGTGCACACTCACGTGTACGCAGGGACCATAAATAAAAAATTCAGGTTTTTGATATGTGCATGTAAAAACGCATGCGGTAGAGTCATTGTAATCCTTCCTAATTACAGCTAATTGCAGCTGCTGATTGTTCTGAACAGTGGGAGCTGAGGCAGGGAGGTCAGCTCGTTAGGCTGCTGAGGGTAATTGCATACACGGGAGTTAATGGGTCGCTTGGGAGCTTGCTTCAGCTCTGTCCTCTTTGATAAATGGGAGCGATCCCATTAGGAACGAGGAGGGGGCTTGGAGCATCTCGTTCCACAGAATAACAGAATGGTTGGGTTGGAAGGGACCTCAATGTTCACCTGGTTCCAAGCCCTGGCCATGGGCTGGTTGCCCCCCACCACATCAGCTTGCCCACAGCCCCATCCAATGCAGCCTTGAGCACCTCCATGGATGGGGTAATGGTTTTATTTGGGGTTTGCTTCCCCATCCTCTGGGCTGGGAGACAGTGCTGACCTCAGGGGTGAGGGTGAGATTTAGGGCAGAAGAATGTTTGCTTCTCTTTGCTTTCCTGCAGTCCTGGTTGGGATCTCAGCTTTCCTCAGCCGGGGTTCCCTCTGTCCATATATCTGCTCAGGATGAGTTGTGAGAACTTTTGGGAAGGGAAACAGCACTGCAGTGCCCATGAAACAATCATCAGTGTCCTTCTAACAGCTAACTGAGATTCCTCCTGGCTGGCAGATAGTTAGATGGATGGACAGATAGAATTGACAAATTATGATGGTTTATTATTCGCTCCTGGTACGTTTTCTTTGATGCTCTCTGGGCCATTTATTCTACCCCATTAGCTGATTTTTATTTTGATATTGTAATTTTCATTTTGGTAAAGGCACCCACAGGAACTGAATGGGAACTCATCAGCATAAACTGAAAGGAAGAAATAGCTTGTATTAAGTGCAATAATATTTTTCTTAAATAAGAAGAGGAAACCAAAACGATGTGCAGATACGGACGCACAACTGAATGCAATCAAGCTGCTGCAGCTTGCAGGCTTGAGCCACAGAAACTCATTTCCATGCTGTCAACTTGACCCAGAGGTGATGCTTTGCACGGTGAGGGCTGTCCCAGTGTGGATGAGCACCGCAGTGCAAAACAAGGCAACAGCAACGAGTGTGCGTGGCGCAGCGTGCCCCAAATGCCTCAAGCATAGCAGAACCAAAGGGCTTTTTCCTTCTCCCCTTTGCCACACCATAGGATGAGCCAAATGCCCAAATCAGAGCTGCCCACATCATCCCTTGGGCGATGGGCAGACTGAGAAGAGCTCCCAGGGCAGGTGAGGTGGTTGCATTTTTCCACTCGAACCATTTCCCGCAGACCTGCTGTCTGTACACCTCTGTGCTGTACCCTGCAGAGTGACATTCATGCATGGAGCTTTCTGGTCAGGATATTATGTGCGGTCTCTATTGGAGAATTAGGGCAGCAGCGGAACGAGCTCTTAGCACGGTGCTGCAGCAGATGGTTTATGGTATCAATTACTGCAGCGAGGCTCTCAGTGGCTGCGATACGTCCACTTATGGACAGAGCCGGGTAGGTCAAGACTCCAAGTGTTTGCATGTCAGGGGCAGCAAGAAGCTATAAAGCAGAGCAGAGCGCTTTGTTTCCAATCCATGACCTTTTCCCGTCTTCACTGAGGGTTTGGAGCACAAAATGTAAAATTAAAAACAAAAAAAAAACAACCCAAAGCATTGGGTCGAATTGGAGAGAAAATGGGCATCGATTCCCTGGAAGGTTTCCTCAAGCCAAGGAAAAAGCGTGGAAGATTGCTCCGCTTCCAGCCCAGCTTGGCAGAGGCTGACACTAAGAGGGGCTTTCAGCAGACAAAGCCCCGTTGGCTGCAGCTGACCGCTCGAAGACTTAAGGGCTTTGCTGAGTGAGGCTTTCCAGCAGGTTGTTTTTTTGAGCTGCATGGTTATTATTTAGATTTTCCAGCTCTGTTTATTCCGTGCAGATCTCCACGCTCTCTTCACCCCCTGCTCCTATTGCTCTTTTATTTGTTGTACTTCAAGGGTTAAACCTAAGTAATTCTGCTTAGGTGCACCCCTTCTTTGACACCTTTGCAGGAGCAGTGCTGAGCTCTGCTCTCAGGACCGTGCTGCAGGTGAGCATGGCTGGGGTCCTGGTGGCTCTTCCCAGTGCTCTCCATGTTTTGCAATGGGAGTTTTGTAAGGGATTGGACTTCTTGGTGCTCTCAAAGTGACCGTGGTTGGGGTCCTGGTGGCTCCTCCCAGTGCTCCCCAGGCTTTGCAGTGTTAGTTTTATAGGGGATTGGGCTTCTTGCTGCTCCCGATGGCTTTATGTCAGCTCAGGGTTCAACAGGTGGGCAGGGGAATGCTGCTGCAAAAGGGGCTGAGGGCTTGCATGGCAAAGAGTTAATCAGACTCCGCAGAGAGGGGAGAAGAGAGATTAAAAAGGATGAATCACATCGTCAGAACGGCCCTTGAAGGACTTCCAGTAGAATGTGAGAAAGGAGGAAAGAGACGGACGGGCTCCCAGTCCTCCCTTCTTCCCTTGGCAAAGATTTGCGAGCC
>PPHD01021164.1:0-13355 GCA_002909625.1 Bambusicola thoracicus | reverse complement strand
ATTTTTCCATGCGCTTGATGAATTAACGGAGCAGCAACCTCATGTTTTTTAAGTAGCTAGCCAGAGTCCAGCAGCTAGCACACAGCAAAGCTCTTGTGGATCCTCTGCCACCATGCAGCTGGACACCTTTACCTGCACAAAACATGTAACACTTCCATGTGACTTACACACAACATCAGCTGAGTCCTCTCTACATCTAACCAGGGGAAGTTGTCTCCCTCCTGCAGAATCTCCCTACAGCATTGCACTGAAGAAATGAATGGAGATCCTGTAGAAACAAACTCCTATTCTCCAACCTCCTTTCTCACATACTCACTGGTATTCAGGACAATCCAGAAAAAGAGGAAGAAAAGGCAGTGGGGTAGTGCAATGTCACCAGCACAAAGGGCAGAGGGAAATTAAATCATCTTTTTAAATGAACATTGCTACTGTACCATTTTTAGCAGTCTTTTTTAGCAAAGCAAACAGTTGGAAAGCAAGGGAACAACACAAAGCTGCACCAGAGGTTCAGAATGGACTTTAAGAGAGATTTCTTTACCATGAGGGTAACTGAAACAGGCTTCCCAGAGAGGTGATTGCTGCTCCATGCTTGTCAATGTTCAAGAGGAATTTGGGCAATGCCTTCAGCAGTATGCTGTAATTTTTGGTTAGCCCTGAAGTGGTCAGGCAGATGAACTCAGTGATCTTCAAAGGTCCCTTCCAACTGAACTAGAAGTTATGCTACCTGTTATTAAGCTGACAACAACACTAGGATCAGATGTAAATGTTACCTCAAAGTGATTTTTCAAAATGAGAAGACATGTGTGTGTGTATGTGTGTATGTTTCCAGTGGTTCATCACAAATAATTCCAGCATTACACAGCTTTTCCCTTGTATCACAAAGCCTGTGGCCCAAGTCCACATGCCCTGCAGGGCATGCCCACAGACCTCCCAGTCTTCTCCCTGCCGAACAGCCAGGCCCCATCTACATCTATGCAGATATAAATACTCCTGTTTCAGCTTCCACTCCCAAAAAAGGATCGAGGTTCCAGAAAAATGACTTTATGACTTGGCATAATCAACCAGAACTCATGCCAACGTAAATCAGCACAACAGCACTTAGCAGCTAACTTAAATTCAGGTCTTAATGCTAAGTTCTAGCCTATTTATAGCAGGCACTGCTGCAAACAGACCTTCTCACTTAATCTTTCCTATCTATGTCCTCATTTCTTCTCAGTTCTCTTAGAGAATGTAAGGATATAGCTGGAATCACTTCACGCTGAAGTGATGTGGTAGCTTTCTTCTGGCAGCAGTGTTCATGTATCTACGTTTAGGAAATGCTTACAAAAAAAGTACTTTCTTTACAGTGGCAAATGGAATTCTTTCACCTGATTGGTCTATTTCAAAAAAAAAAAAAAATACTTCTAACACCAGATAAATAAAAAGCATTGTTCTTCAATGTCCTTCCAGTTTTTCCTTCCTATCCAAAATATACCTTATTTTTGTGATTTTCAAAAAAAAAAAAAAAAAAAAAAAGAAGTTGTCTCACAGAAGTATAAATTCCAAGAGCTAAACTGTCCAAAGAGTGATCTTTTTTTTCCCTCATGAAAGAAGGCCTACAAATCTGTGGAGTTTACATTCTTTAAATGTGATATACTTCTCACCTATTATCCTAAATTAGCACCAGAATTAGCACTTCCTAGTTGTGCTAGCAGCCTGAAATACACCATGTGAGCCACTGCTGTTCAACTATGGCTAAATTTGGGCCAGGTGTTAGTTGGAGGTACAGTACAGTGATCAAATACACACAGTAGATTTCTAGAGGACATCAGGACTCAGGCTGCCAGCCAAAGCCCAATGAAGACAAGAAACTTGCAGTAAATGGGGAGTAAAGAGGTATGCACTTGCTCCACAAAGTATCCTGCTTGCCAGCACCACGTGCCATTTCCTTCACAGCCACCCATTATTCCCCATTGCCCATATCTACTTCTCCCTTTCAATCTTTTTTGCAATTCTGGAGGCTGAAAGCACTAAAAAAAACTATAAATGGAATGAGGCAGGACAGCAGTTCTGCCTACAGATAAAAGCAGAAAAGGACAGAAGAAACACTGTGAACGAGACCAGAATTTCTCATCTGAGGTTCATCACAGGATGGAGCACCGCAGCTCTGGAGGACAGAGGAAAGCAACATGCACAGATGTGTCTGTGATTAAAGCCCATCGCCTCCCTGCTTCTCCTACTTATCAGTTCAGCCCTGCACCCACTCCTGAGGACACCAATGCATCCCCATCTCACAGACTGACATATGGACCACTGGTGGTGTTGGGTATCTCTGTCCTTGTGCTACAGTACCCACCAGCCCCTTCCTTTCACAAGCCAACATTGGGTTTTCTGCTCTCCCCACGGCATTATTCAGCAACTTTTCAGGGGCAGACACACGGGCATTTCTCCTTTCATTTCAGAGCTGGGGTCTCATTCAGATATCTAATTATCTGCTCAGCTTTCTAAAGTACAACAACCAATTTTGTAGATGACACTGTTACCACTTTGAGCCAAGTGGTCAGAGAGAGGCCAGTAGCAAGAACACAGTACACAAAACCCTCTGTGGTTTATGTGAAACACTGCATGCTGGGTAGGAAAAGGGAACGGCTTCATATTTTTTGAACTAAATCATCCCTTTAGCCAAAGAACTTCTTGCAGCCACCCAGCAACTACCAGCCCAGACTGAAACTCAAGCACAGACTCTTTCCAAATTTTTCTTGAGACCATCCATAGGTTTTTTGTCATGCATGCTCCACATCTGAGCTTATTACTGCCTACTACAGCCAACAACATTATTCTCAGCAATTATAACTCTACAGTTGTTAGGAAGACTAGTCTGGAATATTACAAAGCAATCCTTCTTGATGTCAGATCCAGTCTTCAAAACTGTGCAGACAACTCAAAGGAATCTCAGGCTTAAGCCTTTTCACAACTAAATGGGAAATTAATTTAATTAACTGACTTTTCCCTTGGTGACTGCACACATATGCAAACTCATGGGCATGCCCTGCTTTCTAGGCACTGCTGGCCATCATTACTTCACGGAAATTGCAATGGATCATGAACACAAAGCCTCTATTACTGCAAGTTAGAGCAGCTGCAGTTTTTATTCTGATTTAAAACACAGGGAAATCATACCAGCACAAAATGTGGCTAAGCCTGTCTACACTAGATGCTTGGTGGTATTACTACCATCCCCATGCCTTTAATTGCTGCAGCTGGAGTAAAATTTCAAAGTCACTCCCTCACTGAAAATAAAACACTTGAGTACTACTTAAGTTTCCTCTAAGAGGCAGTGAATGAAGAGGGTTTGTTTTTAAAATGGTTTTCTTCCATTTTCTGGAAGGCACTCAGAGTCTGCGATGACAAATCCACATAATTTTTCTGAGACCACAAAATTGTTTAGATATATAAAAATAATACCAGAGCCTTCCCTCATCAGTAAGTAAGGGCAATACAATTCCTTAACCACTCAAAATAAACTCCTGGGCCTCCAGGCTGTACCTCCAGGGAACTGGAGAAGTGGGGGATAAGGTATCAGTCACTCTGACGATGTTTTCTATGCAGATACTTATTGGGACAGCAATGAAGCTAGATGGACCAGCAGTATTGCTTGCCACATGCTATTCAACCTCTGCACACGGGTTCTCATCTCTGCCTTCACAAACAAGTATCCAAGGACAGCAGGGCATGGTGCCAGTGCAGATAAAGAGTCGTTAATAGAGAAGCCACCTGTTTATGACTGGAGACTCAAGAATTTCCCAGCTGTTTCCTACCTCTGCAGGTGCTTCTCTACTCCTCAGTGCTTCAGCTTGGATTTCTTTCTAATTAGGACATCATTCCAGACCCATTTTGAGACCCACCCTTAGCTCCCACCCCTTTCTCTTTAAAGCTAACTTATCTTCCTGAGGATTAGTAACCAGGTCTATCAGACACTTGTCCTGACAATTCACTCCAATGTCTCCTTATATGTTTTCCAGAATGTGAAAGAGACTCCAAAAGTCTATTTAGCCCATGGTTCTGTCTCCGGCAATGGCCAAAAACAGACATCTGAGCAATGCAAAGCACAAGCACACAATGGCATCTTCCTTGAGTACTCTGCCAGCCTATGTAATGTGAGCCTCAGAGCTCAAAAAGTCAACGTGTCTTAATGCAAGCAGAGCCGTTGACAGATTTTTCAATCTTGCACTTTTTCAATCTTCCAGCCCCCCTCTCCTCATTCATGCTTTCAAAAATCCACTAGCCACCCATTCATTAAATACTCTGAAGATAATTTTATCCAACCTAAATCCCTACTTTACCAAGCACTCTTCAACATGTTCCCCTCTTGTTGCCTTACTTCTTTTGGCACTGCAGCTAGCTGTGTTACAGGTTGTATAATAACTGATCCTCTTTGTGAAGACTGAGCACTCATCTGCCTCTCAGCATCATTGAAAAAGACCACTGTAGCAAGCCACACCCTTTGGTAGTCTTCCTTCCACTAATACAGTATTTTAAATCCTACCCTGTACATTCTTTCCTATTCACGGTTTGGCCTTTCCAATTTTGTCCCTTCATACCCATGCTACTCTTTTATGTTCAACCTTTGTAATCTGATCTCATTTTCCATTTCCACACCCTTATTTTCTTTTTCTTTTTTTTAAATCAGTAGAAAGAGTGAGTTTAGTTACTCTGTTTCTTACTCTTCTGCTGTGTTTGAGTGATGTGCACTTACAGCTTTAACATTAATCTCTCAAGAGATTTCTCCCATTGTTTCCCTCCTTATTTCTGATAACACCTCTCTCCCCAGTTTCCACTGTTTACAGGCATTTCTTTCTTTCCAAAATTCACAGTCTTTACTTCATTTTTTCCCTCACTCCTCCCTTTCCTAAAAGCTGTAAGATCCTTCTGTTCACACAAGCAGTGGGCCATTCCATTCAGACAAGTTGCCATTCACTTCTCTGTAAGATACAACCCCCTGCAACCAGTACTGTTATGAACAAGTTATAGAATCATAGAATCACCACGGTTTGAAAAGACCTTCAAGATAATCTAGTCCAACTGTCCACCTACCACCAATATTTCTCTCTAAATCGTGACCCTTCATACCACATCTGAATTTCTTGAATACCTGCAGGGACAGTGTCTTAACCACCACCTTGGGCAGCCCATTTCAGCACCTGACCACTGTTCTGGAGAAGAAATTTTTCCTAATATCCAACCTGAACCTCCCCTGGTGAAACTTGAGGCCATTCCTTCATCCTATTCCTAGTTATGTGGGAGAAGAGACCAACCCTCACCTCACCACAACCTCCCTTGAGGTAATTGTAGAGAGCTAAAAGGTCTTCCCTGAGTTTCCTCTTGTCCAGGCTAAATAATCCCAGTTCCCTCAGCTGTTCCTCACAGGACTTGTGATCCAGACCACTCACCAGCTTCACTGCCATTCTCTGGACACACTCTAGGGCCTCGATGTCTTTCTTGTAGTGAGGGGCCCAAAACTGAACGCAGTACTCGAAGTGCAGCCTCACCAGAGCTGAGTGCAGGGGGCATGCTCACCTCTCAATTCCTGCTGATTGCAGTATTTCTGATACAAATCAGGATGCCATTGGCCTTCTTGGCCACCTGGACCCACTGCTGGCTCATGCTCAGCTGAATATCAACCAACACACCCAGGTCCATCTGCTCCATACATTCTTCCAGCCACTCTGCCCCAAGCCTGTAGTCTTCCACGAGGTTGTTGTGACCCAGCCTGTCCAGATCCCTCCATACAGCCTTCCTATCCTCAGGGAGATGACTGCTTCCTCCCAACTTGGTGTCATTTGCAAACTTACGGAGGGTGCACTCAATCCCCTTGTCCAGGTCATCAATAAAGATGTTGAATAGGACAGGCCCCGATACCAATCACTTAGGAACACCATTTGTGACCAGTTGCCAGCTGGATTTAACTCCATTCATCACCACCCTCTGGTCCCAGCTCTCCTGCTAGTTTTTTACCGAGCAAAAGAGTGTACCTGTCCAGGACAAGGGCTGCCAGCTTCTCCAGGAGGATACTGTAGGAGACAGTGACGAAGTCTTTGTTGAAGACTAGGTAGACTACATCAACAGCCTTTCCCTCATTCACCTAGTGGGTCATTCAGTAATAGGAGGAGTTCAGTATTTGCCTTTATTCCACCTTTCCCTGTTTCAAGCTCCTGTGAAGCAGCCTGTTTTGCTCATTTTGCCTCACACTATTCAGCTAGATGACACTGAAGGATGTGATGACCAGAATGGCATCATGCACACACTTTAAGCCAAAGAAGGATTCTCTCCCTTGAGCCTCAAACACCATACAGTCAATAAGATAAAGCTCAAGTATTGGATGGGATTGATGTTTTGATTTCTCTGCAGTTTACTTGATGGCAAAGTTATAAATAAACTAGAATGAATCATAGAATCATTACAGTTGGAAAAGACCTCTAAGGTCATCAAGTCCAAACATCAGCTCATCACCATCATGCCCACTAACTCATGTCCCTCAGTGTCTCATCTCCACATTTCTTGAACATCTCCAGGAACAGTGACTCCACCTCCCTGGGCAGCCTGTTCCAACACATCACCACTCTCTCTGAGAAGAAATGTCAAATGGGTTCAGCAGCAGCCACAGAAACTTGTGTTTATTTCTTAGATGTGCTCCGACAATAGAAAAATGTGTGAAGGAGTGCCCTCTTCTCAGCCACTAGTTCCCTTGCCTCTAGGTTCAGCCCCATCTCCTTCCACCAAACCTTCCCTTTCTCTGATTTTGCATCAGTTATCTGCATGTGCCAAATACTGATAACTTATATGTAATTGCTCCTCATGAAAAACAATTACACATACATTTGAAGGTGGGGCTTATACATGTGAAAACATGGTGCTCCTGCTCTATTCCTGCTTCACTTCTTAGGCTTTCACGCATGATTAGGAAGAGCCGTCCCAGAAAAGTGTTAGCAAAATGATTTACACTCCAGTCTCATATATTTAGGATATATGTTGCAGTCACCAAGGAATCAGTCATAAACGTTCAGAAATAGGGCACAAAGGCAAAGTTAACAAAAGGGACCAAGGCCATTCGTTCTCATTTAGCTTTAGTTACTTTGCAACTTATACTCCCTAGTGTTCTTTGGTTTCACATACTAACATGGTCAGAACCATATTATTAAGTATGCAAAACGTGCCTCCTGGTAAAAGCAGACTTTCCATTGTCTATATGGATGATCGCTGCAAGTCTATACCTGACAGACATTCTCACCAAGTCGGTAACGTTTCGCAAACCCTGACTGAGTATTTACCATGCTCTAATTCAGAGTTCCCTCTGCCAACAAGTAAGTTAACTGCACACCAGAAAAAAACACAGAAAAGCAGTGCAAATTAATTAACGTTTACAAGCAAATGACAAGGAACCTGAAATATTTTAAATCAGATTCTTCAGTTCTCAAGAGTACTTCTCGCTCACCGCGCCTTAAATACATTGCATTGTGCCTTAATTACCAGCTTTAACCAAATCTTACTCTTGAGAATTAAAATTGCTCATGAAGTCGGGTAAACGATGGCACTCCATTATACATGAAAGCCTTTCTTTAATTAGTTTTCTCAACTTCTATGCTATTTATATTTTCCAAAATATTCCAGCACAATTAAAAAAAAAAAAAAACAGACTGTTCAGAAGCTCTCTCAGTTAAGGTGCAACTAACACTGCAATGTCTAAGTAGCAAACCTGGCAAGACAACAATACCTGCCAATTCAAGCTACATCTTTATTGATCAGTCAGAGGATTAATATGCATGGTGTGAACCACCCTCCTCTGTAATCACTGAAAATCATGTCATTCATGCATAACATTTAACTTGCTTTTCTGTTATTCTCATCATTTTTATTTGTTGACCCAGAAAACACAACAGCTCAGATTGCACGTAAGCCCTTGTTTTCTTCTGCAGTCATTTTCAATCAGGGAGGATCTTTCTGATACTTCAGCTCCATAGAAAATGTGTCAAGGCTCAGTACGGTACACAGAATCAGCTTAAATTACTGCTTTTGTGTTCTCCTTGAGCCGCCTGCAGATGATGGAAACATATTCTCTCCTAGTGACACACTGACAATTTCTGTTGCATTTGCTCATACAAAGTTAATCTGCAGCAACAACACATTGCTCGCAGACATTCAGAGGGTTTGTTCTCATTACAATTAAACTGAGTAACTTCTGTACCAAAACACTGACCTTCAAACAATCTCTCTTGCTACAATACATCTGGATTCTGCTACACTGAGCCAAGCTCAAAACATCAGCACTCATTTAAACGGACGAGCGCACGCACTCTCAATCCAATGTTTATAAACTTGCCACTTGTTAATGAACGTAATTCACAATTGTGTAATACTGTGAATATGTTGTAAGTGCTAATTTCCATTCCCGTTGTTATATGAAAAGCAGGCAGGAGATGTGAACCAAGACCCACTCCTACAGTCTTTCTCTAGTGGTCAGGTTTCCAAAAATTACTCAGAAATCAAAACTCCACTTCCTGTAATAACATTAAACCAGTGAATGTTCAATCAAACATTAGAGGGCAAGTGCTCTATTTCTTATATAAAGCTGGAGTGACGTTAAATGAATAGAGAATAGCTGTGCCTCTAATTCAACAAGATCCTTTCATGGATCTGACTCACAGATCCAAAGACAAGCACATATTACCACGCTGAGCTGCTGCTAGAGGACCAGAGAGCATCCTTAACTTCAAGCAACCACAGATGCATTTTGTCAGATAGGGACACAAAAGGTCCTGCCTTTACGTAATCAGCCGAGCTCTGTCCGCAAGATTAAACTAACAAAAAGGTGTCCACAGCCTGTCCTCCAGCCCTAGCCTCTAATGGCAGCTCTGCACCAGCTCAGTTCTACCAGCACAGATGTTTGCATCCCAAATCAGAGAACTTGTCTGCCTAAATTCAGCAAAATAAAATTGATTCTGTCAGATCAGTTTTTCGAGGCAGTTACCCTCCCAGTCTTGCTAACACCACACAAGAAAAAATAAAGAGCACAGTGCTGCCAGCTTAGGCAGCGTGAATGTTGTGCCCTGCCCAAGGCAGGGAATCGGTCCCAGCTTTTGGGTATCCAGCATAGTCAACAACTGCAGGTACACCCTGCCTCCCTTCATACTTATTTAGCACAGACACGGGGGAGTAACACCAAACTCATGTGCACCGCAGGAACAGTAGCACCACTGTGTAGCCTAATGGGCACAAATGACAGATAAAGCAGTATTTTCTGGCCACTAATATATGCACCGGTGATGTCATTTAAAGAAGATTTTGTGTGTCTGGAGATGTTTGGAGTTTTTTCTTCAGCTGCAGCAGCTGGCCTAATAAAACCTCCACAGGCTTTGATTCAGCTAAATTCTAAGACCAGCACAGCTACAGCACCATTGCTATGCATCTAACCCCAAAGTCACTTTGTCCTCCAGAAAACAAGGTAAAGCTTTAAAGCCTTCATCTGACAAACTGTTTTCCCTCTGAGTAATTCTATTCCTGCACCATCTGAGGAAACACCCCTCCCCTAACATCAGAGCCTCTGTTATAAGGCAGTTTCCTGTTCTTGGCTTACATATTTGCTCAGAGAAAAAATGACTAACAAATTGTATTACTTCACTTTAAAGAATGGATGGCCACAGAGATGTTTGCTTGGGTTTGTTTGTTTTTTTGTTTTGTTTTGTTTTTTTTTCCTTGTTTTGTTTTCTTGTTTGTTTGTTTTACATATACATCATGCTTAATAGGAATTTCACTTCAGGTAATGCACTACAGCATTCTTTTTCCTCAGTCTAACTGTTCCTATACTCACTCCTCCTTTATGTCAAGCCTAATAGGCTTGGATGGTGCTTTTCACTAAACAACAGTTAAGTATAGGATACAGTATACTATGATGAATTAAGCACCATAAGCATGATTCAAAGCCTGTTTTACTTCCATGCAGACTTTAGGTGCTAGCAAATTGGTCCGCCTACAGTAATAGCCTCAGGCATACATCAAGGCTATTAGTATTAGATTTCAGGACTATCAGATTAGTTGCATAAACTTGATTTGAATTGGGAATTAACACTTTTTGTTTGGTTGGTTGGTTTTTTATTAGGCACAGCACAACAGGAGCATTGTTTCAGCTGCATACTTTTATAGTGGACGCTGGAGGACATACCTGACAACACCATAAAATTAGAATGGACAAACAGCATCCAAGCCAAAGTAAGACCTGAGAGGGTGTAATTCCACAGAACGTTTGTTTTTATAGAAAAGTTGAAGTGGCAAAAAGGGTTTTGATAAGATAAACATTTCTGCATCATGCAGACATGACATTTTTGATCCAATCAAAAGCACTCTGTCGCACTGACAGCCTATCTTCTACACGGATTGTGAAGAGAAGCAGTCTCTCTTTGAAATGAAGGTATGAGGTTTACAATTAAGTCGTCCAAATTAATGATAGTTAACAACAAGTTCGTTACAGCAGGGTGGTTTTTTCTAGGACCTCATGCTGCCCTGTGACTCTACTTTAGACAAATAAAAAGCCAGAGTTAGTACGAAGCGATATAAATAACACTCAAAGAGCACACTGAAAGCTGGCTGATCTTCCTTCCCATGAGGGCAGTTCTCAGAGAGCACATTCTTACATTCCTGCTCACAGCTGGCATTTACAAGGAGCACAGACCAGGATGTCAATTCTCCAACTACTCATACATGTCACAGTGTCCCCTACCACTCCTCGGAGGCACAAATTAAACCAGGTTGCTTCAGAGTTGATTTAGTCAGTCCCCAAGCTGTCCCACCGTTCAGGTTTTGACTCTTAAGAACTTCTCTTTCCACAAACACACTGAGCTTCTGCATGGCAGCACTTGGGGAGGGTTGGGTTGGAGATCAAGAAAAGTTCCTTTACCAAAGGGCAGCGGGCATGTAACAGGCTCTCAGAGCAGTGGGCATGGCCTTGAGCTGCTGGAGTTCCAGGAGCATTTGTACAACATTCTCAGACATAGGGTTTGAATTTTGGGTGGTCCTGTGTGAAGCCAGGGGCTGGACTCAGTGATCCTTGTGGATCCATTCCAAATCAGGATATTCTGTGATTCTACAATGAAGATCTTCACTTTCTTAGAAGTCAAGCTCTCCCTTTCTCAGAGTACTTGCAGATGCCAGGCATAAAGGCTTTATCAACCCATCTGTTCCACACTTGCTATTCTCACCCTTTGTACCTTTGCAATAAGCCTACCAACAAGGGTCTCTCCTTTGGTGACCCCATGACAACAACCTGAGCACTTCCAGGCATCTTGAAGATGCCACATTATATAGTACCTCACTGACATCTGATTGCTTTCCGAGTTTACAGTGAATTAAAAAAGAAAAAAAAAAAAAAAATCACTTGTTACCCAGCCTGGTTGCCCACCTGCACACAGAACCACCACACAAGACTATCGTTCCATAGCAGCCCCCAATTGCTAACACCAGGTTTTTATTTCAGTACTCTTCAGCAGCTGTGGCAACGTCAGAGAAACAGAACGCCGTGGGAGAAGGCAGGCGTAAGGCCCCTACCTCTCTCGAAGACCAGCTCCCTGCTGAGCACAGTCTGGTTGTCCCTTAGCAGCTCTCCCCGCACGGCGACCTGCGCGGGGCTGCCGGGCAGTAGGGCCACCCCGACGGTGACGCTCGCTCCGGGTCTGATGTTCCAGGGGGCCGCCACCAGGAACGTAGGTCTGCAAAAAGAGAGAGGAGGAGAGATGCGTTAGCCCAGACGGCGGCACGCGTCCAACCAGCGGGACGCGGAGCGCGCTTCGAGCTGTCCTCTTGCAGACCCCGAGATGGGGGCGACGCTCCCCGGGCATCTCCGCCGCCCACCCCAGCCCCACGCACCCGGCCTCGGCGGAGCCGCACGCGAGGAAGAGGAGGAGAAGGTGAACAGCGGCGCGGCTCCGGGCCATGGCTCTGCGCGCTACGCGTCCGATGCGCTGCGCCGGGCCGTCCCGGGCGGGGAGGGGAAGGAGAGGCCCCGCCGTGAGTCACGCCGCGACGGCTGCCGCCCCAGCGCCCCGCGGGGCGTTCCCGAGGCCGGCCCGGAGGAGAGGCGGGGGCAGGCGGGCGGCTGAGGGCAGCCCGCAGGGCCGCCGCTACGCGCCGAGCTCCGGTCGCGTCTGAGTGCGGCGGCGGTGCCTCAGAGGCTGCGATCCCCGCAGCTCCCGGAGGTGAAGCGATTGGCAACGACGCTCTGGGCGGGCTGGCCTCGGTGCCCGGTGTCTGAAAAATAAGGTCATGTCGGCGTGCGCTTGCGGACCCACCCCCACGCTTCTTGGAGTCTTGGCAGCCAGGGTGCTGCTCGTAGCCGTGTGAGCTAGGCACGGCTAGCCATGCTTTGATTCATCCGAACCCTTCCATCCCTGCACAACGCACTGCGAAGCTCCTGAAGTCAGAAGTGCCAAGCCGGCGTGCCCCGCACAGCATTGCACAGACACAAGCACAGCCAGAGCCCAGAAGGGAAACCCCCCGTCGCTGCTCTGTTCTTATGAAAAACAGACACAGACAGCACATGAACACAAACATCGCACACGCTAACAGGATGGCAGCCAGTTGCAGCACCTCTTACATCTTTTAAATGTGATTTCACACACCTTCACAGCGCTGGTGATTCTGAAACGTGTCTCTGCAGTGGCAGAAGCAGGGAGTTTGATATCAGAGCCCTTCACTTGCTGCTTGTGGAAGTGATGCAGGGAAGATGAGCACTCCCTGACACTCCACTGAAGACAGTAAGAAGACGGGCTAACAAGAGCGCTGTAGCCCAAGCACCCTGGGCTTGGTGTTAGGCTTCTGCTAGTTCAAGTTTCTAGTCGCTGTTGCTGAGGCCAGCATTGCTCAACCATGCCTGTCAGCACCAGTTAAGCTCGCTCACTCAGCCTCCAAAAGAGAGCAGCCACCTGCAGCCCTCCTGCTGGGTACAGCCCTTGGACCACAGGATCACACGCTGACCCTCACACCACATCAGAAAATCTGAAGGAGAGCGCTTCCCGGCCAGGGCACAAGCATGCCAAAGACAGCTCGAGGGCAGAGACAATGAACTTGCAGTCCCAAGAACATTTGCTGGCACCGTTTGATTCATTAGTATGGATGTATCCTGAAAGCCTGTTAGTGGAAGTGCTTGCAAATGTCACAGATTCTGCCTGATTCACAACAGCGTTTGTGGACCTGTATCTTCCTTTCTTTTTTTCTCTTCTCCCAAGGGCTTGTGTATGGCTGTATGGTGAACAGGTATTGGATTAGGAAAAATTATGCTGTTACAAAGTATAAGTGAAATAAAGATTGTACCTGTGTCCTGGGCTTGCTGA
>PPHD01021163.1:0-13356 GCA_002909625.1 Bambusicola thoracicus | reverse complement strand
TTTTTTTCATTTCTCCCACTGAAACTGGTTTTGAGCTTCTTTAAGGTCTCGAGGTGGGCAAGCTTATAAAATTGTGGCAGCAGCAACAGCCTTGAAGAGGATACAATAACACTGTACATCTGCTACAATGTTCTTAAGTATTTGCGGCATGCTGGCTTAAGCCTGTCAGTTTTTGTAAGGGCTACCTGTTACAATGCACCTAATTAGCTTACCAGCTATTTGGAGACAGCTCTACTGGTTTTTCTATCATCCAGTCTTTATTAAGTGAGCTGTTTCTGAGACGAATAGGTTCTTTATAATGATGAGGTCCTTTTTACGCTTATTAGTCCTTAAAGCAAGCCTCTTCTTATAGAACAAAGTTCTCTCTCTCTCCCTCTCTTCCTCTCTCTCTCTCATTTTTTTTTTTCCTTAGGACTTAGACTGGAAGAAGTGAAGCAGCCTTCTTCTTCTTTTTTTTTCCTTCTGCTAGAGTATTTTATTAAAAGTTTCAGTGGCTGCACTAAGAGCAAGGTGCCTGCGCCTTTAATCATTTTCATCTTTAAAACAGAACCTTATATTTTCACATCTTCAGCTGTCCCAGAGGGCAGCTAGGCCATCTTTAACAACATTAATTTCTCTTTATGACAGGACTAGTGCTGCCCCAGGTCTTCAGAACTGCCTAAAATGTCCGGAAAAGTAGATAATGAAGAGGATATTAGAATTGTAAACAAGAACAATTTGGTAATAAAAACCATATATTTTCTCCATAGGACTTTGGGCTTAATATTGCAGCAGCAAAAGTGTCACGAGTCATAATTTGTTGATGGCCACTGTACATTAGTTACTGTAGGAGCATGTGCATAAAGGGCAAGAACTATTGGCTTTACATTAAAGAACATCTAAGATGGGTAATTCTAATTTACTTGTTTTGATTAATCTCTTTTGTTTGCTTTTATCACAGTGTAATTTCAAACACACAGACACACACATGAAAGAAAAAATAAGAAAAAGAAGAAATAAAAAAAGAAATAAAGAGAAAAGATCCACTTCTGCACTGTAAACCCCACAGCTGGTTAGTAAAATATGCACTCTGTACCTGGGAGAACTGGGCAGGCCCCTCGGCCATGCTGTTCACCTGGAGTGGAGCATTCCAGCCCCAGGGATCTGCCTCACCTCTGCTGCTCTGCAGAGTGCTGCAGATTCCTGAGCAGGAAGCCAGCTGGAGGACTGAAATGCTGCTATCTTCACTGGTACGATTATGTATTTTACTAGCTGCACATCCCTGCCTCTGCCTACCCATACATCCTTTATTGCTGACAGGGTTTATGAGTGTAATATGATGGAGTAAGAAACAGTAGATTTTTCCCCAGAAGCTGAGCACAGCTCTTTGTCCGCAGAGAATGTGGGAGGGCAGTATAAAATGGTAAGCATTGTAATCTGCAGATGTCATAAACAGGGCTATCTTTTCATCTTAAGGTGTACAGCCACCGAGAAAGTTCATGCTATACTTAACCTTTGGCCCTCTGCTGATCTTTTGTTGCTCTGCATTAGTGTGCTGAAACCTGAAAACATAATCCTTACAATACCTACCACCTTTCAGTAGTATGATTTTCCTTCATAATTTGCATTGGCTGCGGCTAGCAGCCTGAACCGTCCAGCTTCCTTCACCAGATTTTAGACTTACTGCATTGGGGGAGGAAAAGAAAAAAAAAAAAAAAAAAAAGACAAAACAAAATTCCCAGACTGTACTGAAATATTTCATATCAGTTGACAGAAACATTGTGTGTTTCCTGTTAGAAAGTTATAGGCTTAATCAGTCGTCTTGTTTACTCAAGAGTATGCAGTATTTCAGCACTAAATGTTTTAAGCTAATTGGTCCAATACTAAAGTACCACATTATGCACTTTCGTGACTGAAATAAATTGGCTGCATTTCCTGGGATTCTTCCTTGAGTATATACATTTCTCTCCCCCCTGCCCCATCAGGACAACAGCTTTTCTGTCATTAATTCAACATCAAATTATTTCCTTGGTTACTCAGTCCCGAGGCTAATGAGCTGCCTGTGCTTGTATTTTGCTCCATTGTTTTTATAAGGGTATGGGATGAGGGTGTATCACTTTAAGGCTGGGTGGCAGGAGCGGGATCATTCCCCAGACAGGGCTCACTCAGCCTTGATATGAACTGAAAGGATAAAATGAGCGCTCTTCTATTATTTAGGCACCTGTCCAGGGGTTGGAAGAAATCCTACTTGTGCAGATTTAGCTAAAGAAAGCAGAGATAACCACCTTGCCTTCTGTGTCTAATAAGAAGTGAAAGGGGAGAAATAATGAGTATTATGCCATATTCCTCATGTAAAAGGCTGAGAAACAATACTCGCCGAACACTGGCAGCGATTCCAGTCATTTTCAAATGAAAAGGACTATTTGTTTCCAAATTACACCAGCCACTGGAATGTGTGCATAGATGGGTCCCAAATCCTCATTTTGCAAAGCAAAATTACCTTTCAGTAATTTAGTCACTGCGGGCTTTCCTCGTCGCCTGGGCAGAGCTATCAGATAGCTTGCAGCTGCAGGCTGAAGCGGGACCATTTTTTTCCAGGACAGGCAGTTAGTTAGTAGAGCCATCAGTGTGGCATCTGTCATCCCGCTAGGCCCAAATTGTTTTCTATGATGGATGTCACAGTCTGTATGATCAAAATAGGAGCCCTGCTGCTTTTAATTGCAAAATCGGAGTACTTGCACATTTGTTATTATGCTGAGGTTATTACCTCACACAAAATGAATTAACAGGTGAAAATAATTGATGAGAGGAGTCTTGGGATTTTTAGCCTCTTCAAAGAGACTTTGTAATTATGGCATAATGAATGTTCTGAGACATATCTGTGGGGGGCAGCATGAGACCACCAAAGATCTCTTTAGATTAATGATAAATTCAGCGAAATCTACTGTAATACTGCTTAAATTTACTTAGCAATTAGTTTAATAGGCCTACATGATTCATGATAACGTAGTGAGAATTTTTAAATAAGTTTGTTCCATCCATCTATAAATTAAGCCGCTTACCTCAGCTTTCTTCCCAAGGTGATGGAATATGTTAACTAATCAGACTTTCTGAAACAAAGATGATATTGGGCAGGGATTTTGGTTACTGAAACACATTTTATTCACATACTTTGCTGCTTTCATCTTGCACAATGCAAATCCCTCTCCCCCCCCCGGCCCCAACACCATTCTCTGTTCCTCTCATCAAATTTTGTCCAAATATAGTATTGATAGTCCTTCAGCACAAGGAGACTGTGCAGTTGTCCTGTGAAGTAAATCACTCAAGCATTTTGTAATCTGAAGTAATTGTTCCTGGCTTTCTGACCACTATTCCATTCAGGCTTGGTCATGTTTCAAATTCATTCAGCCCTTGAGTGCAGGCAGACTGATGCACTCCAGCCCATCTCCCTTTCCCTCTCACACTCCTTCGTGGCACAAGGCATCTGCAGCACAGCACTTTCTTGCCGGGCTGTCCTGCTGATGCTGAGGGGAAAATGTGCTTTTATTTCATTTTTCAGTTTCAGTATTAAACAAGCAAGAGCGGCTCACTGAGGAGAAGATCTGTACGTGATAGCCATTCAATTAGGTGCATAAGCTGATTTTAAATATCAGATTTTAAAAGTGACAAAAAGTAAAAATGGTCTGATTAATTCAATAACCAGTAAATAATTCACCATATAAAACTCACAGGGGAAAGCCTCCACATGGTGTATGAGCAAAGTTCACCCTTCTTCTGTTGCACATTACATTATTGACATACCAGATACATTCAAACACCTCAAGGTTACTCATTAATTTGTGAGAGTTGAAATCTAATTTAATTCCAGCTACTACTGACATACTGAAGATTCTACAATAGAGTTTGTAACAGATCTGCCTTCGGTTCATACCGTGGGCTGAGGAAAACATATGACAGAGGAAAGGAGAAGTTGTTGCTAATTAGAAAATAACCGAAAGAAACCTATCTTGGGAACCTGGCTGATAGGTCACATGGGGTTGTCAGCGATTTACCCGACTTCCATAACCTCTCCCCACACTCAAAATACATTATTTATTATCGTCCCAGGAATAAGCCACAAAAGATTTGGTAAGATTAGATATATACCTCTATGCACACAATTTGCTTTCCTCGCAAGACAATGACACTTTGTTTTGTGAGAATTCCATTTATTCTTGGGAGAATTTCTGACTGTGTCTTTGAATGGTTTTCTAAATAATATGTACATCACCCTGGTGAGCTAAGAGAACATCATATCTTTGGGACACGCAGGTGTTGTTCTGTTAATTCCTTTTAAATTCTGATTCCCTTTCCTCATACACACACCATTAAAAAAAATAATAAAATCTTTGTGTCTTCTCTTTATTTTATTGTAGCTACATTTTACATCAGTGGTTTTGTCTCTTTATCCACATCATGCATTCTTTTCAGATTTGCTGTCAATGTTTGGTATTTAAAAGTATATAGTATCAAAGGGTCTCAAAAAAAAAAAAAAAAAGAAAAGAAAAGAAAAGAAAAGAAAAGAAAAGAAAAGAAAAAGAAAACGCCTAGCAAGAAAATATAATAAATGCAAGACAAGTAGTGGATTGCCCCACATGTGAAGCGGACTGTGGTAACTCATATCAGGCTTCCTGTCACTTGCTGAGACATTTTTCATAAACCCTCACACGCCTGCATTTATCTTTAGTATAAACCCCAAGATGAATTCTCCAAAGACATTAACAATAGATAAATGCTTATTAAACAAAACAGACTATTCAAAAATAAGTATAGTGTAAGTATTAGACACAGTAAGATGTTTATAAAATAGAATGTACCTTGCCTTTTTGCCTTAATGCTGTATGCTATTCTCTGATAATTTTTTCAGCATTTGGTTATAATTTTAATAAACATGAAATGAAAGAATACCGAAAGCTCTAGTTTAAATCATATCACCTCTGGGGCCAGTTTAATTCATAATATATAGGTGAATTCTCTGGATAACTTATAATAGCAGCATGAAAATTAGGGAGACACAGGGCCAAAGGAAGATGACTTTCAATGTATTTCATGTCAGTGAACACTACAATATTGCTATGAAAGTCCTTTTGTTAAAAGCATTTCAGGATGCAACTTGGAACCTATCTTAAAGAACAGGAGAATGTAGCATTTAAATCCCCGAGGAATTCTAAAAAATCCCATACCTCCTACCAAAAAGGAACAGGAAAAAATATATTGAACCAAATCAAAACAACAACAGCAAAAACACAACAGTATACTCACAAAGAAAAAAAAAACAACAAAAACATAAAGAACAAAACAACAAAATGGAGGGGGGATATCAAAATGTACATGGTTTATGATCACTTTGCAACAAATCATACATGAAAATGTGCTGTATAATTGACTGCAAAAGCAAATACCAGTTGTCTCTTGCTTTTGAATGTGCTGTGCATGTACAAATGTCTATATGGTGCCCAGTGACTACAAACAAAGAGTTTCAAACAGAGTGTGTTTTTTTTTTCTAAATCTGGTTCTATAGCTGCATGTTTGATGTGTTGTTTAACTATCCTGGAATGTACGATTGACAGAATAAAAATAAGATAGCTGCATTATTCATGTATCACTATAAAATATTGGGGAGGTTATGGTTTGTGAATTACTCACGTCAGCAGACAAATCCAAATCCCACAATTACTATCTAAAATTGCAAGGTTAATATGTAATGAGGTTGCAAATTAATCTCATGGATGATGTAAGAATGTTAGCATTACATGTAACCTCAGTCCTGATAGCCTTTCATTCAGTAATTAAACTGAATTTGACTCTGGTCTGTTTTCTTTAGATGGCCCCTGTTCCTGAGTAATACCCCATAGGATCTCCACACCACTGATGTATTACATTAATATATCATCAGAAGCAGTTGTCATTCCAATGATGTATTAGTGTAATACATGAGAATGAGACTCACTGATGATGTATTTAGTCCTTACAATATGGCATTGTCCAGGGAAGCAAGAGTCCAATAAGAGATTCATTACAATTACAGTATGAAGTCAGCTAATGCACTGCAGGTTGAGACACATTTTTGCTACCAGGCAGGTAATTTTGATGCTAAATCCAGTGTCTTGTGATGGTTTCTAGTGCTATAGACTACAAAATTTGTGACTGCAGTGGAAAATAATTCCAAAAATGGACAAGCCTTCACATACCTCTATTTACATCTCTGTTTTTCTGCTGTGCCACTCCTAGTGAGCTGTGTATAAACTGTAAGCTGTTGTTTCCTTTCTCTTCCTCCTGGTGTATTTCACTGTTTTAAAACTATAAGCATATTAGATCTGGCATTTGCTTTTCATTGACGACTAAAAAGCATTTGTCACTTCCAGGAATACCCCATAAGCAATTATTAATTGAAAATAATGGTAAGATCTGCATTCTGTTTTGGATATAAAATATAATGCTGACTTAATAGCTTGTCATAGGAACATAGGAACAGCTGCTGAAGCTGTCCTTCCCCAGTAAGAAAATAAAATTTCTGGGGTCACTGTGAGTCAGTGATATTGCTGAAATAATAAATCTTTTTTCTCGCTTTTTGTTTTAGTGAAGTCTGTAGGTGGATGCATATTTACTCTTCTGTAAGAAGTGGCTATTGTTTCTGGAGATACCAAATGGAGATTTGAAATAAAGTACTTTGTTAAAGGATTTCTAGCAGGCTTTCAACTAATAGACTTGGAAAAACATACTGTAAATGCAGATGAATAAGAAACTAGCATTCAACTCACTCTAACCAACCCCTGCTGCTCTTTCTGAGAGGACAAAAAATGAAGAAGAGAAAAAAATTGAGACTTTCAAATCTTTATAATATAGGGCTAAGAAAAAGGGGTTTATATGCAATAGGAAAGCAGTTACTGCTCACTCCTACAGCCTTTGATTGCATCATAAATAAAACAGTAGTGTGAGTCATCTTGGACATACAGTGTATTGAGATACTGACTAGAAGGCCAGTGGAGAAGTTGAAATTATGATGGCAGCCCCTTAGGCTGGTGATGACTGGACATAGAGTGAAGTGATATGCTCGTTTATTGAAGAGGAAAGTAAAATGTGCAGTAGTTTTATAGCATCTTCTGGACAAAATATCTTGATGAAACCATTCATGTTTCAAAGAAGCTTCTTGTCCTTATTGCTTTATGATGATTAGATCAGGCAGAAGAAATGAAAAAGAAAGAAAAAGGAAAAAAAAAAATGGAAGCTACTGAAATACAAAGGCAGTTTGACAAACTTCTCTTGGCAACAGCCTCTGGGCCAAGAAACGTGATTCCACCTCAGCAAAAGGAAAGATAAAGGAATGAGGTGAAGTTGGTGGGTAATGGAAATGACACATGAGAACGAGGTAGAGAGAGGTGCAGGTATCATTAGTGGGTCTACAGTGATTAATATATCTGTAAGTAATTTCATGTGCCTTTCAGATGTATGTCCAGGCATGATTGCTGTCACTTTGTAGTGTGATGGTAGCTGTAGCTTCAAAAAGGACTACCCACGTCCGCTCAATGTTAACTGCTTCCCTGTCACATACTATTTTCAGTGATGCTGGTCAGATGAAAAGCAGTAACACTAGGCCCCTAGAAGCCTTACTGCAATGATCCCAGTCACTTGAGTGGTGGTTTATGTGCTGCCCGATGATTCCCACCTAGTTTCTCATGTAGTGTTTCCTGGAATGGAGTTGAGGGTTTCCTACATATCAATGTCTATTTACTTGGGTTTGATATCTACACCTGGATTTGACCTCTGGCATGGTAAATTCCACATCTATCCTGCAATTCTAGCATTTCTCAGGCAAAGATTTTGAAAGTACTGAAAAAACTTAAGTGCCAAGCAGTACATTGCCTTGTAAAGAAGGGAAGATGGAAGAGGAGAATTTGGCCTCTTCTGTATTGGTGGCTGGTGCAACTGTAGTTTGAGATGTTGTCACTCCCCTGAGCTGCCGAGAGGCAGTAGATCTCTACCTAATGTCACTTCCACAAGGTGAGCAGATAACTAAAACAGCTAATGTGAAACAGTGATAACTTCAGAACAGATCACATTTCTATGGGTGTAGTCTGCATGGACTTTCCAAAACACTGGGTCCATCTGGGGGCATGCTGACTGGCAGTTACCTTATGATGCAAATGCAAGAATATATCTGGAACACACTCAGCACGTCTAGCTCTTCTTCAATTTGGTTGAATAGGGAAATGAAGGCGTGTAGCTAGAAAGTGGTTTGCCCAAGATCACAAGCTAAAGTTCTAGAAAATCAAGTTGTTACTCTTCTTTTTATTTCTATATCTGTCACTCTTGGTAATTCCTCACTAACACCCTCTCTCCTCTGCTATTTGACAATGCATGTTTGTTTATTTCTTTTTTTTTTTTTTTCTTCAGATTTCCTTTTTTTTAGATCATCCCAATAAATTACTTTCTGAGAATACTTCAGCATTTTCTCCTTTTATTTATAATTATCCCACAACCTAAAAGAAATAATGCATTAAATCTATTTTAATTTGTCTTAGAACACCTTCTTAAAGAATCTGAGGTTCCTTATATCACCCACATATGTTAAGATTGATCACGAGTGCATATAAATGTCCAATTTAGCAAGACATTATACACAATGTCCTTGAGTTTTACAAAATATCCTCATTTCAAGCAGCGTTTCTCCTAGACCTTGTATTTAGTAGTCTCTCTCTTATCTTCTTATGCCATCAACAGAAATATGAAGCATTAGACTCAACTTCACTATACTTTGGCTGAAACAAGCTTTGACCTAGACGCATGTGTGCATAAGGAAAGCTAGCAAGAAAAAAAAAAAAGAAAATGCATATTTCAAAATCATCATAAAACAAATGGCAAATCATAATTAGTATTTAATGCTTCAGTCTAGTGGACCAGTTAGACTTCGAGTATTATATTAAATGCACCTTTCAAACTAGATGAAAATGTGTTCTTTTTTTTCATGCAGAGCTATTACATAAACTTCTTGCTTTTCTCTCAAATGTGTCTCCGTATAAACAGATCTACTTAATTGTCTGAAGTATTAAATAGTCTTTATATAGCAACTGTACAGTGCCAATTAAATACAACTTTGATTGTATATTTCTCAATTATTACGGTGTTTATACTAAATTAATCAACAATATCGACACAACTTGAGGTAAAGTTTCCTAATGAAGATTCTTCTGTTTTTGTTTAGCAGTTAGTTTGCATGGGTAGAGTCTAATGCTGACCAAACCTAAATGATCTTTCATCAACAAAGAATAAGAAAAGATGGTTAAATGAGCACTAGTGGGTGGGGGAGAGGCGTAAGAAGGAGTCACCTCTACACTGTGACAGCCATGAATCAATTATTCAGGTAGCAATGGATAATATTTCTGAAATGCTGCAGATTAGCATGAAAATATAAAAAGCCTTCTCCTGAAGACTTCATGATTTTTCAAGTAAAAGCTATAAACAAAAACAGAATGGCTCTCTGTATGTGTGTGTGGTAATATCCTGAAGAGATCAACAAAAGCAGAAGGATATATTATTATAGAACATACATTCAGAAAGCTGGTAGCAGGAAAAAAGCATATAGAGGATGAAAGGGTGCCAGTACAGAGCTCCACTGGTTATGGTGCAATAAATGTAATCTTTTTTTTTTAAAAAAAAACAACAACAGAACCACATTATGATATCTAACATCAGCAATATGTATTGATTTTAAATTTATTTCCTGTTCCAATACCAGTAGCATAACACACAAGGAAAGAGAAGGGAGAGAGGGGAATATCTGCAGAAATGCTTAACAACATAATAAATGGAAGGAGAGTGACTCTCACAAAAGGAACATGAATTCTGACCATCACTGGAGTTTTGTGCTCTCTACATTAGATATCACATTAGGTAGGATTTCAGATTAGCACAGGCCTTATACAAAACTGTATTTTCTTGAAAGAAACAAGAAAGTCAAGTGTAGTACACTCTCAGTAACTATATATAATGCATTTCAGAGCAAAATGTATTAAATTCTGACCTTAAAACAGCATTTCTGCTTCCAAAGGTAGATATTAGGCTGAGAGAAGCAAAAATATTCCAAGCAATGCATTTTCTCTAAGCAATACAAAATCCCTTCCCTGCTCAAGAATTTAATATCTTATTCAATTAGAAAATAACAAACTAAAGGCTGGGAATCAGAATCAGAAGTTAAAAATGTCATATGGTATGTTTTTCTCCACTTAATTTTCAGACAAGTGACTGTAGAATGAAAGGACAAATCACAGAAATACAGGCAAAACTTCAGTCAGAGTAGTTGGTATCTACACCACAATAGGATGGGCCCAAACTTTCATAGGATTGTAAATGGTTTGTATGGACTATAATGAGGCATCCTTCCAGGGAAGAGTGGAGCCCCAAACTTTTTTTTTTTTAACTACTTAACCATCTTACTTTTTACTCTCTAATTTTCTGTACTCCTTCAGATCTGTGCATGACTCCTGGCTTTGTCATGCATTCCAAGCCACAGGATGTGTCAGCTTGGTGATGTTCATTAGCTGGTCTGTGCACCTCCCAGCTCTTCCAGCCTTTGCCTTCTCAGCTCTGATTTCCCTCTCTCACAGAGGAAATATCCCCTTTTCACCATTTTTTTTCTCTCCTCTTTTCCAATTGTCCAGTCTCTTCCCTGAATGTGACTGTTGCTTTTACTTTTGTACATTTGAGCTTGTTTCCCTTTACTCCACATTAGAAGCCTTCACTTTCGCACATGCAAAACCCAAATTGCACACTGTGGCACAAATGAAATCTCCAAATTATCAAGTGCAAAATTAACAGTAAAAATCATATGACAACAAACAATAGGCCTTTTTATCTGGTTTTCGTAATTGCACGAAACTAGTTACTTTGGCAATTATTGTTTGTGCCTCATTAGCATGCAAAATGGTTTTTTAGACTAACACGCACACAAAAGAAACCATTTGTGATGAGAATTGTGCTTTGTTTAATGTTAGACACCATTGTATTTGCTTTCCTAATATAACAGTTCTAATTAGTACCTAGCACTCATCCTGAGTTTTTCAGCTTGAAAACGCTGAAGGTGACAATTGAGTCACAATTCCATGGCACTCTTTGTCAGTACCTGTCAAAATATAGCTAAGTCTTTAGGAGTTGTGATCTAAATACTAAAAAAGTTAATAGTCCAGAAAGAATCTCTCTCTAGGTAATTTAAAAAAATATGATATAAAATTGCAGATTAACCTCTGATTAAAAGCATCACATTATTAATAATGCCAAGGTCTTCACAAGACTGTCATTTGTCCATATGCTGACTTTGCATTGTTTTTGTAATTTGACCTTTATCTGTTCACCTGACTCTTTAATTTTTAGTGATTCATTAGAACAGACTGGGTGGATTAGTGACAAAATGTGAAATCAGCTCATCAGTATATGCAAACTTTTCAAAATGTGATTACTCACTTGTCTTTGAAGAGTGAGAATCTTTTTTTTTAAATTATATCACTTCAGAAATAGAACGATCATGACTCCAGTGCACTTACATTTTGCACTTTAGTTTAAATCCTTCACAGAACAGTTAGATGTAGTTGCAGGGGAAATGTGAAGACTCCTGCTGAGAGGTTGTCTCCAGCTTCATGTTTGTGTATGAATAAGTCAAGAAAGAGCAGTCCAGTGGCACTTTACCAGTGTTGCTTTGTAATTATCACAGTATGAAGTGATAATGTTGTGTGTTTTCTTTTCGGTAATAGATATTTATAAAGAACTTTGCCATTCACAGGACTGGCCTGTGTTTTGGCTCAAGAACCCTGAACTTCCATATTTTCTAATTTGCTTAGACCCACTGAGAAGCTAACTGTTGAAAGTGAAATTGCCCACTTGGCCCTCATAATTCAAAACTTCACTCTCAACTGGCCTTTTTCTAGCTCATTAACTTCCAAGAAATTACATTTTTGGTGGGTTTGATTCCATACTGGATTCAGTGGATTGAGTTCAAGAAATCTTGGACTCTTTATTTTCTGGCACCTACTACTGGTGATATTCCATGGAAATCAGTAGGTATTTCTAATGACTTCAACAAACACAAAACAAAGCTTTCAGTTATTCTGTGTCCCTGTCTCCGACTGTGAAGTGCACTGGCTGGACTGGGAAGGGCACTGACTTTAGAGATGATGTAGCTAGTTCACATACATACTCTCATACTCTATTAATTTTTCTTGCCCTCACCACTCACTGTGGTCTTCAATTAGAAATTCAAGTTGCTAGTGCCATCAAGACTTGCCCAGTAGAAGCCTTAATTTCACCATTAAAAAACAACAACAGCAACAACAAAATGAAGAGAAAGCAGAAGGAGCTGGAGGGAAATCCTGATTCAATCACTGGTCACAGGTTCTATAGCTTTCCCTTCCACTGCCTCCTTTTGACATCACTCCAGAGAGAGATTATCCATTCTCATGGTGTTATACCTTACAGCACCTGCTTGACATGGTGCGGGCATCTCAAGCTTTGCAGCTGGGCTTGCCCTCTGTAGCTGAGTGGATGTGCACAAAAAACATGAGAATTGAAAAAAAGTAAATTCTCATTCTCTACCTATGAAATGATTTTGCCACACTGTCATGATAAGCAATAGCATATCTTTCACTCCATGTCTATTATCGCTTTTGTTTTATGCATGGACATACCAGGTAACTGTACCACAGATTAATAAAAGCAAACAAGAATTTATGAGCAAGTCAGAGCATAGTTGAGAATTAGGAGGAAACAAATAAGACTACAGAGAAACAGAAACCAAATCAAACCACTGGATTCCAATCCAGACTTGGCTGCAATTAATCTTGGTCAGGTTATGAGGTCTTCAAAAATATTCAAGTATCTGTCTACTCAGGTCCTCAGTTGTTTCAAAGTTCCCATTAGCTGCTTAGTTCAGGACAAAGATAAAGAGGCTCCATAACATTATATTTTGTTTTTTATTATCTTCTGCAACTAATGCTCAATTCTGTCCATGCTTATGCAAAACACAGCATGCCCAAAAAGCCACAGGGACATGTACATTAGGGCTCACAGCTATGGCACAGGAAGCTGACTTCATATTTTTCACATTCTGGCAGATGCAAGGATGTCATTTGAAAGTACATCTCAATTCCACATTCTGAAGTTGAACTTTATTTAATGTCTTCCATAAATTTGCTCTTTTGAACTTTTGTAATGCACATACTTGTTATAATTAAATAGTTTATTATATAAAATAATACAAAAATATTTAATCTATGGAATAATACAATAATAAAATGAATGGATTTTAAACAAGTTTATATGACATGATGAAGCATGTGTAGGACCAAATTC
>PPHD01021162.1:0-13356 GCA_002909625.1 Bambusicola thoracicus | reverse complement strand
AAAAAAAAAAAAAAAAAAAAAAAAAAACTTCAGAATGATTATAAACACACCAAGCTTCCAAAAACCCGGGTTGTATTATTGTCCCTAACCCATCTCTGGGCAAGATAGGCAAATACGGGTTTGTATTTGAAACTCACTGAAAGATGTCGACGTTCCTAAACTCAGTTGGAATCAGAAGAATCAGCAATATGAATTTTTTAAGGTTCCAAGTCCAAATAACAGAGAAAATGGAAGGGATGTGGGGAATGCCTTTTCTTGCATTCTCTTCCCCCAGAATAAACTAAGTGGAAGCATTATGTCTCAGGAACACATTAAGTTTCTTCTGAAGAAAGGAAGTTATTGGTCCCTCCTTCTCACATGTCAATCTTTACAGGAATTTCCAAACATGGAAAAAAAATAAACAAACAAACAAAAAAAAACCCACAAAGATTCCAACAAGATTTCAGTACTTAATACCTTAAAGAAACTCTGATTTCGGATTTTATAATTAACACTTATACACCAGCCTCTCTGGTCTCGTTCTGCATCAGTAAAAAAAGTTAACTTTACTGTGCTCTATATAACCATTCTTCCAGGCAAGGAACCTTACCACGCTTTGTACCATGGGACCAAGCTGACACACTGGGAATTCTGCAACTATACATGCCTTTTCTGCCTTTGACAATATGTAGTTGTATCATTAATTATATGTTTTATATTGTTTTGGTGCTGGTGGTTAAAATCTCACCTGAATAACTCAGAACTCTGTAAGATCTATGAATATGCGGTTATAGTTTTAAAGTTAAGAAATGGGCAGAAAAAATGATTTTCAATAAACTTGTCTTTTCAACTGAACAAATGACGATGATACAACACAGAGCAGCCTGACTGTTGTTTCTCCCATACCAGACTCCATCTCCTTTCCAAGGTGTAATACAGCATTCTGAAACTTCCAGCACGTGTTTCTAAATCATCTGTGCTAAACGTATGCTGTCAGTACTTTGGAGACTTTAATTGAAATAGCAGTTAAGACAAAAGTTTTCTACAGAGCAGAAGAGCCTCAAGGTTGGGGGAGAAAGAGTAGAGAAAAAGGAAAGGAGAGAAAGAGAGGAAGGTGTTTCGCAATTTGAATTTGGGTTTTTTGAGGTATGATCACCAGAACTGGAATAGTAACCCTGTTTTTCATCTTATTAATATGTACCTGAGAAGCAGTACCAACCTCCTACGATGTTTCTTCTCTTCTTATTTTTGCTTTATCTTATCAGTGACATAGGTACGTGGATATCTTGGAGGAAAAGTGGTCTCTGTTTTTTTTTTTTTTTTTTTCCCCCTTCTCTTTCTTCTCCTCTTAAATTTATTTTTTAATTTCAGGGTGCACACTGAAGCATGACTGCACAGTGTATCAAATTGCAAATGTGTTGTGGGAACCAAGTGCAAAACTCAGTGCTTACCACTGTGAAAGAAGAGAGATGAGCACAGAGGATTTATCAACACACACAAATTGACATCACGTTTCCATCCAGAACGGGACCAAGTTCCCAATTCTTTCTGCTTCACCTTTTCCTAGAACTAATCTCAGAATTTTTCAATAAACAGTGAAGAAACTTCAATAGAATAAATCATTTTAATCATAAACTTCCAATGTGAACCTTATCTGAGTGTTGGCAACTGATTCTTTGGCAGATTTTACAAATTAAGTTCACAGCCAAGGACAGATGTCCTTGGGACTAACTCTAGGCACCAGGTTAGCACTGACTTTTTGCTGTCCTTTGTTGTTCAAGCTATCTCCTATTTTACACTTTTCTTTTAAATCCGTTTCTTTTCCCATCTGTGTTTGGAAGGAAATTAACATGATGTAAATCCTCTCCCATAAACACAACAGAGTATCCAAACAGAAGCATCCAGGGAAAGTATTTTAACTGATATGGCAATTGTGAAACTCATCATTTCCTCTGCATTGCTTTTTTCAATCAGCATTTGCCAAACACAGCCATGTCTTTTTATAACACATTTACAAATCAGCCCATCTAAAATGATCTGAATATTTCAACAGGTGTGCAAGATGAGGAAGGCAGCCTAAAAGGACACATTATCTTCAGTTCAGACTATTCTTGGCACAGCCAACAGTAACCTTTTTGAGACTAAAGTGCTCCCAGCCATCTCGCACTCTGCCTTTAGAGCTGTCAATAGTTCTGTCTGCACATTTTTCATAAGAACAGCCAGCAGATCTGATGTATGAGCCACCTGTACATTATAACTGAAAAAAATGATGGGTGCTAGTTTGATTCTCACTCGTAAAAATCTTTAATAATAGTCCTGGAAACATGTAATTGACCTGCAATTCCACATCAAGGCAATTCACAATAGCTAAAAGCTATGTAATAAAGTAATAATATGTGAGGCAGTCTAACAAAAGAATTACTTTTATTGATACTTTGGTATGCCATCTTTTCCAGCTTTTTCTCCAGCATCTCCCCCTGGATATGACCACGACTGTTCAGAAGAAATGCCCATCTAGCCCAGTAACCTTCCTCAAACAGGCTCTTACTACTGGTCACTAGCAAAAAATATATAACCATGGCAAACATATATGATATCCTCCCATCACTCCTACTCTCAGTCTGCAGTTCATAGCTCAGAGCCAGGATTTATTTTATGAAATAATAATTCTCAGTGGGCTTCCCTATAACTAACAAAGTCTGCCCTTTGTCAATTTGAGTATCCACATTTTCTGGTGCGGAGTTCTACAGCTTACTTTCACAATATAACTTAATAATTTCCTCCTACTCTCTTAGAATATCTTAATGCTATATAGTTTTCCATCAGCATATAACACATCTCAGTTAAACTCAGAATTAGGTGCTATATTTCTCCAGCTGAACATACAGGATCAATAAAGTCTCTAGTTTTTGTGCATGAAGACAACAACAGAAGTGGAACTCACATGCATTAGCTTGATGCAGAAGCAAATGTTTACTATATCCATCATCTAGACAAGATGACTACCTTTTTAAAAGAGTACTTATAAGCTCACTGTGCCAACTGTGTTTCCTCCAGCTGGTTACAGCAGATGAACTGGGCAAATGTGGGGGCACAGGTAGGTATAGCAGCAACTACTTGAGGGATTCCAGTGAATAGTCTTACCTCCAATCCAGTGAAATCTATCCTGCTTCAAAAGGGAATGAGAGGCAGACAGGTTCCTAGAGGAAACATGCCAATATTATCAGACAGAAGGAGCAAATCTGAATGGCCAACAGAAAGAAAATAATCAGTGTGGGTCCTCCAAAGTGGAAAGTGGCTGCATTTCTTGTACCTCTAAAAAATCCTTCTGGAAACATGTATGTAAGTAATTGTAGCTGAATATTCAACCATCAACCATATCAACAGCTGGGTTTTTAATCTTGGGAAGGATCACATGGTTTTGAAATTGGGCATACATCCACTAGCATAAGGAGAGATGCTACAAAAGTGACAAATCACCACAATCAAAGGAACCAAAATGCTGGCATTTAAGGAGCTCTGCGTGACCTGTCAGAGGACATGGGGGACTCAAAAAGGTGCCAGGGAGTATACATTTGTAATGACAGCACCACAGTGGATCAAAATTTGGAAATTCTGTATTTTCAAATAAATGGTAGATCACAAACTGGAAATAGATGCATAAATGTCCCTCTCTATTTTCCTTTTCCTAGCTAGGATGACAAGAATGTTAAACCCATAGATCACAGTCTTCTAGCATTTATGTAGGAACACAAGAAAAAAAGGAAGAATGTGTTGCTGGAGAGCCTCATTTATTTTCATTTAAATTTTTTGCAACAATTTCTTTTTACATTACAAGAAATCCACGAGAGTTGCACTGGGCTGCCAAAACAGGAGCTACAAAAATGAAGAAGCCTTTAAAAAGAAGTTCAAGCTGTACAAGAGAATAACCTTACAATTGACAATAGACAGGGTCAATAAGGGAAAATAGAAAACTAGCCTGGCAACTTAAAGAGGATATGAGGTATCATCACAGGTTTGAAGTGGTTTCTATCAGGGAACTGAGATGCCCTGTTGGGGCAGGGCTGCTCTAGAGGGACCCAGAGGCTCCTGCCAACCCCAACCAGTGTGGCATTCTATGATTGTCATTGTCAGAGGTCACTGCACCTTAGGTCTGACTGGCATCATCCTTATGTAACATATGCACAAACTTCCTAATTCAAACCCATCGCTTCTTACAATGATGCTATTCAACAACATTCACCCAATCAATCATTGGGCTAGATAATCTTAGTGGTCTTTTCCAACCTTAATGATTCTATGATTAGCAAATTACCAGCATCTTAATAATTTATGTTGACTCCTAAAACTAGAGAAGTAGACTGAGACAGAACTTTTGACAAGAACATTGCAGCTTAACAGTAAACAGCAAGCATGTGGCTGAACCCTATTAGCAGTGAGTTCCAGACAACAGGTGCTGCTGTTTAGAACACAAAAATTAGCAGGCAGCAGCATTAGTAAGTGTAATTGCAAGCACACAATGGTCAGAACAGTGCTGCTTGGTATAATATCAAGTTTTGTGTTTTCTATCCCTCTGCCAGCCTGTGCAATTGTGTTCCACAAAACCTAAAGTGCTAGAATTTACAGAGTGTGCCAAACAGGGGAAAAACAGTTTTTGCATAACAACAGCAGCTTGTAGCAAGGACTCTGGGGTCTAAATTACACTCCGGATTCTATTAAAACTCACCTTATTAATTCTAGACTGATGGCATGGCACTTTCTTTTAGGCAATAATAATGGTTTTACTTGTCATTAACATAAACATACAAACCAGCCTCTGCACATTCACAGGGGATTTCTCATTATTTAATGGCAATGGAGAGAAGTAGAATTATGTAGTGTTTCCATTTGGCCTCTAAAAAGCCAGGCTGGGTGTTGTGTTATGGCTCTGAAAACGCAATTGACCTTGAAGAGAGTGCAGATTCGTTTCAAGGCACTGGCCTTTCTTCCTTCTCCTGCTCTTTGACAGACAGCTAATGTCTGTCAGGAGAAGGAATGTTGGTACTTAGCACCCAAACAGCCAAAGCAATAAGCAGGGAATGAAAAAAAGATTATTGGGCTCCCAAGTTCTCTTGTATGAAGTTCAGCAAAAAAACTGGCTCCCTGTCAAGGATTAGATTAGTTCATGTTATATCATGTATGTGTCAAAAACACAGGGTCCATATCTGCTTGCAGCTTCCTCCCTGCTACCTGTCTCACCTATCCAAGAGTTTACTGTAGTTACCAACGTTTGCTACAGGTTTTGTGGGTTTCATGCATCTTGCAAGTACTTCAGCTCCTCATCCAAAATACTGCTGTTGATCTGCTGCGTTGGTATTCTGTGCGAACAGTAAAAATTATTTCCACTTCTAATGTGCTATAAAACTTCTCCTTCCCTTTAAAATACTTGCATTTCTATTCCCATTTCTCTCTTAGAGCCCTTCAATGTACTTGTCAAAGTAGAGCAATATCAGGCTGCATTTGAACAAGTTACAAGATCCAATTACCTTTAAAACATAATTTCCTGATGACATCAGAGTGGTAGCTGTACTGATTTTACATTATCTGGTAGTCATAAAAAGTGCTGTCCTGTAGGTGGAAAGAACACACATACAGGAAGATGCAGCCAAAACAATAGACAAAGTCAGCTCAATTTATTAGAAAAGCAAGATTATTGAACAGCATAAGACATGCCTAACAAATTGCTCTTAAAGTTGAAAGTCTCATACCTGAACAGTAGCAAACACAGATCTTCCACTTAAAAAAAATATAAAAATGAAATCTTCAAAATGCTTTCAGTACCTAAGAATACATCAACCACGCCAAACAATCAGGCTGTCACCACAGTGAACTGCACATGTGAGCGAAGGAATGAAGAATTAGGGCTCCCCACCACAAATAGGGATGCATCTGTAAGAACAAGGAGGAGTTGGCAGTAGATGGCCCAGGAGCTACCCTGGGAGGAACATTTCACAGCCAGTCCAGATCATTAATAACTATTCCCTGGCAGCAGATAAGAAACAAGGAATTAACTGTGGTTCTATTCCTTGTCTGGCTACTTGAGAATAGTCCAGCTCACACAGCCCTTGGGCAGCCTTTATTTAGTACTGCCTTAAATAAGAGGAGCCTGCTTCTCCCCACCTTTAGTCAAGCTGAGTGGAATTCAACTCTGTAAATCATCTTGGGAATGACTGCTGGAAGAAAGGGGCTGCAAATCATTCTGCCTGTAGTTCTGTAGGGAGCATCTTCTTGTCTTTATGAATGATGAGCAACAGCAGAGCCACAGCCAGGCTCAAAGGAGAGAGGAGTGCTTGAAATGAGCAGAGGTGACCACATCTAAATCCTTTCTGTGCCACTGCTTAGACATTGGCCGGAGTAGGCAATAAGAGAAGCTTTAATAAGAGTGAAGGGACAGAGAGAAGTGGTGGTAACAGCTTCATTACCACCTTAGGTTAAAAAATAAAAATCAACAGGATGATATAGAAGTCATGGAGTACAAGGCTGCCCAGGACGTGAGACTAATAAACCAGCTCATAGCAGCTGGTTGCAGCAGTTTTGAAATTGCCACAGCTTTTTCTGGCACATAGGCATTCAATCCTTCTCCAAAGGAAAATTAAAGTCAGGGAGAACAACAAAGAAAAAGCACCAAATACTTAACTCCCATGTTCCAGGATCCCTATAGTGTTCATAAGCACAAGGGAGCACTGAAAGGTCTACTGTGGCTTCCATATGCTTTATTCATGCTACCACATTACCAGAGGGACTGGACAAAAAGAACTGTCTTACAACTATTGGGTATTAGGTTGTTGTTCAGGTTAACAACATTTATTTTTGTGTTTGCATAAAGAAACAGCCATCTGCTTTCAGATCAAAAGGAGGAAATACAAAATACATCCTGTCAAAATCCAATCCCTCTGGCCCAGAAAGAAAATTGTCCCCCAAGAACCACAGAATTAAGGAGTTGCTTTAATGTGGAAGCTATGCATTGAATAAGTAACTAATGTATTCTGAGAGCACACATCCTTGTTGGACACTCATTAATTTTCCAGGTATGGACGATTGTATAACTGAGAAGACATTCAGACAGGAAAAAATGGACAAAGAAAGGAGCAAAGCAGGGAGTTCTAAATTGTCCCCAACACATTTTTTTCAGCAACAGCAGTAAATAACATACACCTAGATCAGGAAGCCAAAGAACTCTTACAGAAAACCTAACACTGAAATCAGTAGGGAAAATCCAAGTGTAGATGAAACCCTACTCTAAGTTCTGCTCAAGTAAACGATTTATCTTTCAGCTTCTCCTTGTCAAAAAACAGGGACTATTAACATGCCTTGCACTTGTAATATCAGGGCTCAGCTACTGGACTAGAAGTAGTAAAAATTGTAGAAATAGCACTTTAAATTCTGTCAATGTTTATTATATTAATAGTATCATATCATCATAGAATGGCCTGGGTTGAAAAGGACCACAATGATCATTGAGTTTCAACCTCCCTGCTATGTGCAGGATCACCAACCACCAGACCAGGCTGCCCAGAACCACATTCAGCCTGGCCTTGAATGCCTCCAGAGATGGGGGCATCCACAGCCTCCTTGGGCAACTAGTACTGTAACTCCAATCTGGGATTTGGTTAAAACAGTAGTAATGAACATTAGCAGGAGACATTTTCAGTAATATGTATGCATTTAGTATTATTGATGCAAATAAAATCATCAGTTGTTTCCAGAAAATATGGTGTTTAAATACTTCCATGTTTAGGAAGTAAACTGCTTGCCCAGGAAGAGATCCAGGTATCTCACTTCATATACTTCAGACAGTAACAATGTTATTTCAACTTTTAACTAATTAATATACTGTGTGGCCATTGTTCAGAGGACTCCACAGGACAGTTTTGCCTTTGGGAAACTACAAATATCAATCATATGTCAGAAAATAGTGACATGGACTACGTTTCTGGAGAAAGAAGCAGCAAAGTGACTACAGAAACCTAAATACCTGATTTGCAAGGAAGACGCAAACTGGCAAAACTGCTTTTAGTTGCTTAATTTCTAAATGGAGCTTTTAATAAAGAAAATAAAGATAAAATAAATAATATAAAGATAAGAATGTATTTCTTTTTTAAAATGAATTTAAATGATGGGGTTTTTTTGTTTTTTTTTTTTGTTTGTTTTTTGTTTGTTTGTTTTGTTTTTTTGTTTTTTTTTGAAGCCTCGTCACTGAAATAAGAAAGAAAAATCCAACGCAATGGATCACATTTATGATGTATAGCTAAACATTTCCATGGTAATTTTAAAGGTAAAACAGGAACTCCAAACAGCCAATATCTTATTTGTTGGAAAGTTACTGATTTCCCTTCTTGCACATTTTTGCTTCAGCATTTCTAACTGTATGAGAAGGAAGTTTGCAGTATGTTGGGACCATGTCTGAAAACTGTCAACATAGCAGCACTACTAGAACTGCACAGAAATCACATTCTGACAGATTTCAACCATTCTAACTGATGGTTTGTAGCACTAGCAGCACAGTATAATAAATTGTACAGAGATTATACACTTAAAGAAGTGAAAGCGAAGGATCAGGTGAGTATGAAGGTGAGCTGGTAGGAAAGTGGGAAGGAGAGAAGAGGTGCTTGGAAAAATGAAGTTCTTATGGTTCCATGGCACTTACTGTGTGATTCATTGTCTGCTAAAGTCAGTAATATTGAAAATCCTTAGATACTGAAGGATGGAACCTCAAATCCCATTCTTAAACATACTTTTTAGTTCTTTAAACAAGACATTTGATTTGAAAGTTGCTAACACAGCTCCCATGATTCTCTTGGGCATCAGAATTTGTGCTCCAGCACAGAGGAAGAGATCAAAGGGCCAGGGCTAACAAGAAACATGGGTAGGATATAAAAGCCACGGAACCACCTATAGAAAAATTAAGTTCCCAGATCTTTCTACAAGTGTCTGTACTGCTGGATGACCACACAAAGAAAAGACACCTCCAACTTCAAATGGCAAGAAAATTGTGTCATTCCCTTGGTACTGATAAACAGAAGTTCATTTCTTTCAGCCTTATGTTCTGTCAACCATTCTGCATTCATCTAAAGCCCAAACGACATCTCAAAAAAAGTTTCCCATACTGAAGGAAAGTATTTTCAGGTTGAACATTAGAAAAAAATTATTCTCAAAAAAAGTGGTGACGCAGTGGCACAGGCTGCCCAGGTGGAGTCACCATCCCTGGAGGTGTTCAAGAAATGTGGAGATATGGCACTGAGGGACATAGTTAGTGGGCATGGTGGGGGTGGGTTGATGGTTGGGCTAAATGACATTAGAGCTCTTTTCCTGTCTTAGTGATTCTAATCACCACTGATAGGTAACCACACATATTTGTGTGTACATCTTATCCCAAAACTGAATTCTACCTAGGCTTCCACATTAAAACAAAAATAAAAAGCAGAAGGAGTAAGTCTAGTTCATGGCAACTTTGCTAGTACTGATAACATTTCATGCTACTAATCTTCCAGGGAAGTCCTACTGTGCTAATTAAGATAACAGTTGTACTTAGGAAATACCAAAGTATCCTCAGAGGTGACTTTTTTTTTTCTTTTTCTTTTTCTTTTTTTCTTTTTCTTTTTTCTTTTTTTTTTAAGTAGAATGATTACAATGGTTTCAAGTTCCACTTCAAAACCATATCAAAAAGATCTTTCTGTATTAAGGTCTATAAAAATCATGGGATCTACACCAGGTGTTTAAAATAATTTGGCTTTTTTGTGTGTGTGTGTGTGTGTGTGTGGTTTAATGATATATATTGATAATCAAGAAGTTTTTGTTACAATCTGTTCACTCAGTGAATCGTAGAATCATAGAATGGCCTGGGTTGAAAAGGACCACAATGATCATCTCGTTTCAAGCCCCCTGCTATGCACAGGGTCACCAACCACCAGACCAGGCTGCCCAGAGCCACCTCCAGCCTGGCCTTGAATGCCTCCAGGGATGGGGCATCCACAGCCTCCTTGGGCAACCTGTTCCAGTGCGTCACCACTCTGTGTGAAAAACTTCCTCCTAAGCAAATTAAAGATCAGCCAGAAGGCTTTTATTGAAACCAGCCCAAGGATTTCCTTCTGCAATAAGAACTAAACTGGGGAAGTTTGGCCTCAATGAGTAACTGAGTACTCTGAGAGCACGAAACCTATTCAACATTTATTATAAAAATCCTGGAGTCAGTAGGGAGCCATCACAATCATACAAAAAGAGAATGAACAAAGTCAAAGTCATCTGCCTCAGGCCAACAAAATCTCCCCCAAATTAAACATTTTCTTTATAATGTCCAAACATGTACCCAAAGAACCAGCAAACTGCAAGGCAGAGAACTGCTATAGGAATTATATGTGAATAGGGCCAGTGTACATTAACAGATGCATACAGTCCTGTAATCAGGATTAAAAGCAAACCTCTAACTGATGAAAACCAATTGTGTGCTTGTTACATGTCAAAACATACAAAACCAGAATTCGGTAGCCCTCAAACATCAATGACTTCTAGAATAACTGCCCCACAACAAACAGTAATTTTATTTAATTCATAGCACAGACAGACTACAGTCTATTTATTACCTTTGAGAGTTTTGAAAGATTCATTACAAAAACCCATCAACATTAAAAAAATAAACCAATACCAAGTCAAAATATCAAATTACAGCAAGAGAGATCTCTTCACTGTCTGATCCTTAGCAAGTCACAACCTTACCCATTATTGCAAGAGCATTTTGCTCAGAAGGAGCGCACCTGCACAACAGATGACATAGAAATCTGTGCAAAGCAAGGGAATGCCTTTGAATCTCCATATCTACTACTAGGATGTATATTAACATCATAACTGCTTTAATTGTGTAACTTTCACACTGACAAAGTTGCAGCAGTGTTATTTTCTACCTGATTTCACCTACATAGTACACTGACAGCTGTTAATGATGATTTAAAGATACACCTGCAGGTGGCCGCAGTGCAACACACTACTGAATGAGAATTCTTTAATTTCCCCTCAGATATCAACAATTGCTAGCCTGTCTGCCCTTCAGAGCACAGGAAAACCAAACACCAAATGAAAAACCCTCACTACAGAAGCTAGCACTCCTTAAGTGAGCGTTAGTTTGTAGTTATGGATTTCAAAAAAGAAAGAAGGCCAGTGATTTTGGATCCTTATGTATCCTTTTCCCTTTTATTGAAATTATTCTATGAAATATTTCAGTATTTCATAATTCCGATATTACATTTCGAAGGGATGGAAACGTATGATATGACCAGTTTTTCAGGTATGAAAATAATAACTTACTCATCTGGTCAAATAGTGTGAAGAAACCCTGCTTAAATCTACAGTATTGCATGTACAATGCTCCTTGGAAAACATATGCTTTACAAATATCGGAGTTAAGAGAGGCAAGGAGTAGGGGGGGAAAATCAGGAAGAGAATCGTCTCTGAAAGACTCAGACAAATTTACACAGCAAACAGATTTGTTTGAAGCTATTTTGACACTGAACAAGAATAAAAACAAGAATTTCCATTTGGTAATTTATTTGCGGCTTGTTATTTATCCACTCTTAACATTAATCTCAACATTTTGACTATTTTCTCCTTTAATGACAAGTTAATAACTTTTGTCAGGAATGATGTGCTACAGTGAAATTTATAAGGAACAGTGAAGAGCCAATACCTTTGCATATTTGACAATACGCTGTCATCAGCATACTAAATTACAGTCGCAGAGAAACCCTCAATTACATTTAAATGCAAGTTTTACTTCTTGACACAAGGAGCTTGTTTCATCCACATAAAAATTCTACTCTCTGACATTAGATAAGAAAATCCAAAATAAAAATAATCTATCCCTGTCTTAGGCATTACTTACCTGCAATTAGTAAAGAAATATTTCCTATCTTCAAGAACTACAGCTTGTCCAGCTATTTCTCTGCTCAAATGTCACTGGCAGAAGCAAATCATCACCACGAAAACCAATCTTTTTAAACCTTGAGCTGACCTCAAATAGTGGCCTTATGTGTGAGGTAGAGGATACAACAAACCCAGATCTGGAAACTCCACCTAATTAACTTTTTCCACCAGTAGCTTCTCTGAAGCAGTCAGATTTCTAGGGAAAACGAAAACGTTGATGGCTGTTGCGCTTCTTAAACAATTGAAAAAGGTAACAAAGCAAAACGGTACTTCATACTGTAAGTAGAGGAAAATAGCATGTTCTTATCTGAAGTGAATAGAGCCAAACCATTCTGCACGGATGTCTGAGCACTTGTTCTGTCTATTTTCTGTGAACTGAGTATCTCACCTCAGGGTCTATCACAGAACTGAATCAGAACAGGTGACATTTTGAGTGTGTTAACTTCTGTATCTGACAATGTTTTTGGATGGAATTTATCTGACCAAATGCATTTCACTCTCTTCCAACCCAGAGGGCATTAAAAAAGCCATGCCAGAAGCAAGCTCCAAACAAATGGGATGAAGTAGTTCTTCATCCAAAATAGAGATGGTTTCAGAAACTGCTACCTATCAACCATTATGGATGCTTTCATTGCTTTTTTGGTTCAAGTTTATAGAAAATAAATGTATTGAGGATTATGTAGAAACCACATCCAAACTGTTAAGTCTATACACTACAAATGCATGCAAGCAGAGAAGATACTGGGGAGCATTAGATATATTTGTTTGTTCTTATACTTTTCCATCATTTCCTGCTCTTGGACGCTATCAGGATTTCCTTCTTTTGTGAGTACACACGTACAAAGATAACATAACTAAACTCAGTTTTCTGTTTAACGTTTATTTATTCACTTTCTTGTGTCTGTTTCATATATGTATTTCTTTTGGCTTAAGTACCTGTGTGTGAGAGATTTTTACCCTCTGTTTTACCCTCTGCTGAGACCAGTCACTTTCAATAGCATAACTGAAAGTTCCTATTGATCGGGCTCCTCCACTGCAAATGTTTCTAGACCATTTTAAAGCACAGTTAAAAAGTATTTCTGACAAAAGACCACCAGGTAAACAAGAGCAGATCAGACTAAAAACTCTTAACCAACCTTGGCAAAAAAAAAAAAAAAAAAAAAAAAAAGCAATTGATCCGATTCTCTTTCTTCAAACACCATTTGTCTCATGTTTTATCTTGCTCTGGTGTCACAACTGAAATCAACATTGCTCCAGGATTCTGGATGGTTTTGAAGAGTTAAAAGTCCCTCTTTTATGTTAGAAAAGTTTTACTTTGCAATATGCTGTGTCATGTCTATACAGGTTGCTCTTAAAAAAAAAAAAAAAAAAAGCAGAGGCTAATATAGGAATTAAAAGATTTCTGTTGCACTCATTTCAAGCTAT
>PPHD01021160.1:0-13356 GCA_002909625.1 Bambusicola thoracicus | reverse complement strand
AGGGAGGTGGTTGAGTCACCATCCCTGGATGTGTTTAAGAGCCGTTTGGAAGTGGTGCTCAGGGACATGATTTAGTGGAGGGTGGTTAGAGTTAGGGTACTATGGTTAGGCTGCGGTTGGACGTGATGATCTTTGAGGTCCCTTCCAACCTGAGTAATTCTATGATTCTATGATTCTATACAGCTAGCTTTATTTTAGTAAATCTTTGATTCCTGATTTAACCTAAGCTTTAGCTGTGTACAGCTGGATTAACCAAAGCAAATCTGTGTGATTCTGAACAAGGCTTAAAATAGGTTGAAGAGAGAGTAGGCTCAGTCATTATATCACAAATGATGAAATGAACACAGAAATGTAATCATTCTTTTCACTGTTAGATTCTTGAATCTAAGTTTCTTGGCTTTTTTCAGTAGTAACTCCAACAGAAATAACCTTTGCTGAAGGAGGAGACTGGTCAACTACTCCAGATGAAGTAAATTCAATTTCATTCAGGGATTCTACAAGATGTAAAACAAAAGGGAATTTTATATTCTTTTCCAGTATTAAAAGTGCTTCCTGTCTTCTTCTCCACTGTGTCAAATCTCAGAGTTTACAGACATCTTTGCTCTAATGAATGTGTTCTTCATACCAGTATCCAACTTAAATGACAACCATGTAATTTATAGATTTACAAGTATACAACCACAGATGTAGCCAGTAAAGGCTCTATAAACCATAAGTTAGGCCAAACTCGATAAGGGGACAACATTCTTTGATGCACTAACCAAGTGAGAGACCTATGATGATTGAGTCACAAAGCTAAGTATTCTCTCAAAATAAAACAAATGATGGAGAGACTAAGAATATTTAGTCAAAAGCAGATCATTTTCATCAAATAAGATGTGTATTTAGGCCTAGCTGCAGAATTCTTTGGACCATAATTAATATTGTAAAGAATATTTTTGTCTCTCAAGCATTATTCTGAATTTTGACATCTGTCAAGTGATTTCCTCTGGTATTTGCTGGAATTTGACTTCCCTCTTCTAAGTCAGGATGCAGCCAAAATTCATATGTGGAATCAACAGTAATGTTAGAGTCTTCAGGTACTGAGTTCGTGTAAGAAGGGCTGATTGTTTTTGGCATTTCTTCCACTGAATTGGCTCTATCTCCTGTGCACCCCTACATCTCAGGTAGTTCCAGGGCTTGTTCGTTAGTGCTCAATCCAAGGCTGAGTCTTGGCCAATGACAACTCTTCTCCTACTCAGTGACAAAGGAGTGTGATGTGAGGCCTCCTGAGACATCCCCTTTGTCACTGAGTAGATATTGCAGAAGTCTTTATCATATCAGTAAGGTAGGCATGAATCATAGTAGATAACGAGTTCCTTGGATCCTAAATGCAAAGAAATATCCAAACTACCTTTTCACTTTTAAGTCTGCCCTTATTTTGTTCATTAACATGACTACCCTAAAGGAAGCAACTCTTCTAATGTTCTTAAAATCGAACTGTTCTAATGATCTCTTCAGCGTCCAAACTGAACTACATAAGACATGGATGCATTTTCTAAAGCCATACCTAGTAACTATTGTTGACCATCTCTGTAACCTTTCCTCTAGCATTACTTCTCCATTTACTAACAGTAACTTCAAATGGTTGTATGTCCCTTCCATTCCGCTCTCCTATGTATGTGGTACATCGTTCTACAGGCTGAAACTAATAATAAAACCTGGGACATTAAAGTATAAAATATTCAAAACTAGAAACAGAAGGAGCTAGGCAGATGTCCCAGCTCACTAAAACAAACTGCAAAACATGGAATTTTTATTTGGATTTCTAGTGAGATTTTCTCACATCAGCTTCTTGGAACAAGTCATATGGAAACAAATTATATGAACATCTTTCACAAGTTCCACAAATGAAATTTCTCTTTCTGTAGCTAAAGAAAGAATGCAACCTTTTTTCTAATATTAATAATACCAATCATGTCTGTGCCATCAGCAAGAACAGTATGACAACAAAGGCAATACTAATATTATTTTAATACATCTAATGAAGAATCCCAAGGAGAATAGAGAGCAGGAAGTACTGACATTATCCAGAAAATTTTATGCTTCAGTATGTGATAGATATCTTCTCCATAGCTATTTTATTGGAAGAAGCAGCCAAAAAATCCAAAGGTCCTGGCTTTTCAGATAACGTGGTAGCACTGAGCATTTTTAAAAATTTTATTACAGTATTATTATCCTCATTAGACAAATTGATTTAAGTAAGTCTTTCATGTTTTGAAAACACATCAGGGTGCTTGGATACAATCTCTTTTATGCCAAAAAAATACAAATATCAGGCAAATGATCACAATGCGGAACTGATTCATTTTCCTGACATTCCCAATATCTCAGCGGTACCACAGGTGCTTAGACATTTCTTCATCTTCTGCCCCTGATTCTCATGTCAGTAGTGTAATCTAGAAATAATCAGTGCCGACAAAACATCTGGAAATAGGTCTGGTTTTAGAAGAAACGGATTTGAATCTCTATGCTGTCCATCATGAAGAACAAAACAGAAAGTGTTTGGATGCTGGATCTTAATTTTCTGTGTATTTCTATGCTCCTTGTCCATACTAAAGCAAAGGAAAATCTCACAAAGAGCATTCACATGATGATTTTAGAAGCAATAGAACACATTTGTGTCTAAAGATACATGAGGTAAATATTTATTTTGAAACATTTTCAGCTCCTTGCTGTTTGTGAAGAAAAGAAAAGTAAAGGAATAATTAACGGCAGCTTATAAACCCTTTGCCTCTTTACCCAACAAATCCAGCTCTAGTAAAGCAAAATTTAATGTTTGATAATTATTTAACAACCTGCATGAAATGAGTTGAGCTGAGCTATGATCCACAAAGAACGTGATATTCACTTTCCTTTAAAACTGCCACTTCATAAGTCTCATGAATGAAACAGAAAATAAGACAAACTTTGAAGAAATTAATTTGATGGATAATTTTCACTTTGATGAAGAAACTTCCTTGTCTTTGTTCTGACCACTATTAACGTTTCAACTGTATAAAGCATAGGCCTCAGCTTTCTCTGGTTTTGGTTTGGGCACAGCTTAGCTAACGAGGGCTTGATGAGCACGCTTCCTGAATCAAGCACCTGCTACAGGGGAAACAGCTCTGTTATTCACCCACATGGCACAGCCATGAGCTCTAGGGAGAGGGCTGCTGGCGTACTGAGGTATTTTAGGGAATAAGCACAAGTTGAACTGCATGTGCATGGAGAATTTTAACACAGAGTGTTGGTCACATTCAAGTTACTACTCATGTTTGAATTTCCAAATGTATTTCACAAAATGATTACTTGGTAACTCAATCAGAATTTCTTTACATGCTGGATATGCTTTAAGTGCATTACTGTTTGCATTTTTTCCTGTTTGAGGAAATATCTGAGTGGTTTGGAAATGAGAAATGTGGTTCTGGAAGTGAGAAATCTAGAAAAAAGCTATGAACAAATATTTTCTCTGAGATTGACAAACACACCAGGTCGCTTTAGTGAGAAGTAAAATTAATTTTCCTCACAAACTCCTTTTTCCTTTCTTCAGATGCCTTCATATTCAGAAAGAAAACTCCATATATTTTAGCTAACATTTATTCAATTTGTGATTTATAATCATATTAGGACAGAACTGGTGATTTATTTCCATTCACTGAGAGAAATATTGATAACAATTTTAAATGGCCCATTTAAAGTGATTTCCTGCATTTCCCCAAGCCATATTGTCACTGTTCCATGATCTCTTCAGACACCCAGCAGATGGGTTGTCTTTCCTCTACCCTACTTTTTAAGTCCAAGCTCCCCAAGCCAATGCTGAACATCACCATTCTTAACAGTTGTGTTCTCGTTTCCTGAGCTGTGCTGAGGATCATTGGAAGATACCTCTGAGTCTTTAGATACCTTATAGGGAAACATGCTAAGCTTGTGGACACTGAAAATCTGTTCCAGGACCCTAAGATCTTTAATCACCCAGCAAGCTATTTAGCGCATGTGGATAGAGCAACCCAATCTGTGTGCATGTACTGAATCTCCAAATTTAATTCAAAGCTGTAAACTTCAGTATGAAAAGCAGACTTGCTTATGTATCCCATTTCCTGCCCAGAATTTCCCCAGTGTGTAATTGCCAGCTGAACATAAGCTCATTGTAAAAGGCTCTTCCTGGACAGACAATCTGACAGTCAACATTCAGACTATCACAAAATATATAACTTGACAACCAAATAATCTTTCAATCACATAAATTAGATTACTTTATTAAGTTCATTACTACCTTTTGTTTATGACCAGACAAAATGGTAGCTGATGTTTTAGGGTTCTAATACCGCATAAATTTCCTTCGTCCTTTTCTCCATCACCTGGGCCTCCTGAACTTGAAATCTTATTGATAGAAATTACAGAATCACAGAATCATACTCTGAAGATCATCTAGTCCAACACTCCTGCTACAGTAGGTTATACAGGAATGTGCCCAGGCAGGTTTTGAATACTTCAGAGAGGGAAACAGCAGAACCTCTCTCACAGTTTGTTCGAGTGTTCTGTCACTCTCAAAGTAAAGAAATTTTTTTCTTATCTTCGTATAGAACTTCCGTTATTCCAGTTTGTTCCTATTGCCCCTTGTTCTATCATGAGGCACCACTGAAAGAAAGCCTAGCCCTGTCTGACCTGACTCCCAGTCCTTTGATATTTATAAGCATTGATAAGATCCCCCTCTCATTCTACTTCTCTCTTCTCCGGTCTGAACAGTTCCAGATCTCTCAGACTTTCCTGATAAGGGAGATGCTCTAAGCCCCGAATTGAGTTGGATGTTAGGAAAAGTTATTCTCAGAAAGAGTGGTGAGATTGCCCAGGGAGGCGGTGGAATCACCATCCCTAGAGTTCTTCAAGAAAAGTGTAGATGTGGCACTGGGAGACATGGCTTAGTAGGGACAATGGTTGATGATGGGACTAGATCATAGAAGAGTTTTCCAACCATAGTGATTCACTGATTCTATCCTGTTTTCCTCACTGTGACTCTCCACTGGGTTCTCTCTAGAAGTTTCCTTTCTTTCTTGACCTGAGGAGCCCAGAACTGGGCATGGTAGTCAAGATGAGGCCTCAGCAGGGCAGAGTAGAGGTGGAGGATAACCTCCCTCAACATGCTGACAATTCTTTTTTCAAAGAACCCCAGGATACCGTTGCCCTTCTTGGGATACAAGGGCACTCTGCTGGCTCATGGTGAATCTGCTGTTCACCAGGACACCCAGGTCCTTCCCTGCAGAGCTCCTTTCCAGCATATCAGCTCCTTGCCTGTACTCATGCATGTTCTTCTAACTTCCAGAAAATTCAGACATCAGAATCTAGAGTTTGAGACAGTTATAAAAGGCTAAAATGGAAGGACACATGAGCTTGTTGATGGAGTACTTCAAGTATACTTGCCCAAAAAAGAACAGTTGTGTAACGGTTTTTACACATTACAAGATCTCGGTGACAGGAAGTGGCAAGACCAATAAGAATTTCTGAATTCTGCCATGTTTCATATTAAAAACATTGTTCTCCTTCAAAAAACAATGCTAGCCCACACTTCCAAATCTCATAACTTTATCCCCAGAGTGAAATTTTTCCATCTCCTCCACCATCAATTCAATCAGCTGAATAACAATGAATCCTCACTGACTTCTCTATTTCTGACATAGTTATGTTGTTGTTAGAAATAGGTATACTCAAAGACTCCTCCAGAAATCATCTTATCTAACTTCCCCTACTAAAACAAGATTACGCAGACCTTGGCCATCCCTGATATATCTGACTGTAGCCTTCTCTAAAAAATTTCTGGTGGAAGTTATTTCTCAATCTCTCCAGGTTATCCAGTCTTCTACTCTGATGTTCTACCTACATTACCTTCAAGATTTTTCACCCAAAATTTTCTATGCAGAAAATCAGATTTATTTATTCTCTCCTTGGAAGGCATTAGATAGTCACCAATATTCTAACTACCTGTAATCAAGTCAACCTCAGCCAACTCTCAGCAAGCCCAGTTCTCTCAAAGGTTATGCTTTCCATGTTCTTCATCATTTATACTGCTGGATTCTCTCTCCTTCAAATTTGTCTGAAAATACAGCATCCAAAAATGCCTCTTTTGACTCTTTCCAAGGAAGGAATGGACTTCTGGAATTAAGCAATGAATGTAACTACATTTTTTCATGTAAAATGTTCTGTTTGATGAATCCAAAGCAAGAGTGATTTGTTCATTGGCTTGGTTTTGGTAGAACCTGTGGGGTTTTGTCTGTTTTACTTTATTCTTCATGGTTAACTATCACCTATTTTCAACTATATGCATATTATGTTTCTTCAACTTATGAAAGTCACTGTACTTCTAAATCTACTGATTTTCCTTTCTAAACTAGACTTCCACCCTTCTCAAAGAAGATAATCAAATAAGTTTGATTTGCTCTGTTCTTGACAATTGCTTATTGCCTGTTTTTACAAGCCTTTTGTAGGTACATCCAATCACTTCAATAATTTGTTCTGGTTTGTTTCCAGGAACTGAAACTAGATTGTTTGATACATAACTCCTCTGTTCCTCTTAAAAAAATAAATACAACAAAATATTTCTCTCTCTCTAGTCTTCTAGGATTTCTCCTGTTGCAGCATTCCAGAGATAATCCCTACTCATTCAGTGATTACTTTGCTTCATATCTTAGGGTGAATTTAATCAGACTATGAGAACTTGAACGTACCGATTTTACATAAATATTCCCTGAACTGATCTCTTCTCCTCTCCAATCCAGTCTGCATACAAAACACCTTGTTAAAATTCATTTTTTAAAGTATCCAACACAATTTATCTTTTCCATGAAGATGAAAGCTAACTCCACTTTCTCTATAGAACCTCTTGTTCAATCTCTTTTCACGTTTTCCCCCTTGCTTCTAATGTATTCACTGGAAGTTTTGTGATTTTTCATGTCAGTTGCTACTTGCAACTCATTTACTGTTTTTCTTACTTTATCCTGATACGCTTGTGTAATTTCTTTGTGTATACCCTTATTTATGTATCAGATTGGTTTTATCAGTTTAACTAGTAAGCATTTCCTTGCCCAGCCTATTTACAGAGATGCAGGCTCAGAATGCTTATTTGAATGGCTCCCTGGACAAGGCTGTGATTTCTGATGAAGAGGCAACAGAAAGCAACTAGTAAAAAGTCAGTGTGTAACCTCTTACCTTAAGCAGCTATTTACAGAGATCCATGCTTGTTCATGTCCAGAGAGCCTCATGGAGCAGGGCAAGCTGCAGGGGATGCTGGCAGCATGCTGGAAGTGGAAACTGAGGTCTCAGTGCATAGGTTGTATTTGTTTTCAGATTTTAAGCTATTTACTTGGTCTCCACAAAGGTTTTCCCATGGCAGTGGCATTTTGGCTGTAGCTGGAATGATCTGGTTCTGTGACCACAAAAATCAATGTGAGTATGTTCGTGATGACCTCATGAGCACTGCCTTATTCCTTTACTGAAAAGGGCAAAGGTCCTTGGGACAGTAGGGAAAGGAAGGCATGTACCGCATACATGTCAGACACTATTATTCTTGCCACCTAGTTTTATTCCAGAATAGCAATAGCAGGATCTATAAAATGTAGAAATGCTGACACTGATTCAGATAAATAGCTTAAGTTTTGCTTTTTGGTGGGAGAAATTCACTCTCCTCCTCTTTCCTAGAGTATAATTCTTAAAATGAGCCCGCTTTCTCCATTTACTATAGCTGTAGCTATCTAAATCCACTTAGATATAAATACACAGAATGGATTTATACTGGAACATTTTTCCTCCAAACCACTTCTAAAAGTTATGAAAAGATTCACTTCAGACACTTAAAGTCATTTACAATGTATCATGTACACTCTGTATTAACAGAGAAGAGAAATTTACCATTATACTCTGCATTTTTTTAAGTAATATTGGCTTTTTAACTGATGTCTGTACAACCTTTGGCTAAAGACATATCTTGTTTTTTACTTTTCCTTCAACTTCTCTAATTTACTCTAACTCACAAAGCAGCTGCAAGGATGGATATTTTAAAAAAATATATTTTAACTTCTAGAGGTGGGGAAAAATAAATTTTCTCTGTCAAGAATGCTCCTCAGGAGGTAAAGGTAAAATCAAGAATCAGTTTTATTTTCAGTATTACATTTTATTTGCCTTTTGCTTCAGAATAGATTCCATCAGGACATGTCTACATATACTGCTGACTGACAACACATCAAAAGTAAATTAGCAGTAATTACCTATGCACATTTAGTCTATGGAGATTATGGTTAAAGTACTGCACTATGATGAAGGAAGTTGAGGTCCAACATTTATCTCTGCTAAAGGTCTGTTTTGCAGGGTTTATTAGAAATCACTTCCCCATTTAACTTACGGTTTTTCCTTATAGTTAAAGGAGGGTGTGTGGAGAGGATGCTATCTGTGAACTGCATAGCAAGACCATCTATGACAATAGGATCCTGAAACCACCTGAAGCCTGCACGCAGTTCTGCAGTATCACACAAGAAATAATCCGTGACAAATTTCACTTGCCCTCTCCAAAACCTTTTCTGAGACGGATTTTGTTATGTATTATAAATGCATTGCAGACTTCATCATTGCCTCTATCAGTAGTATTTTTTTTTTTATTCTTCTGGGCTTTGAATGTTATATTGAGCTGCCTAGATTCACTAGCATTGCTTTGTACAGCTGTTAGCTGAAAATACAGTTTCCTGGAGCTAGCTTAATCTAATCTGCCTTGATTATGTTCCAAAACAAGAGAGGGAAAATCATAACAAATTGTGGTCACATACTCATTCAAACCACTTAAGAAAACAGAGAATGATTTATATGGTCATATACATTCATCCCATCAAGGGGGAGCATTTTCACATCAATTTGACGACCATCTAGCCAAGGAGAACAGGTTGTTCTCAATGCAGTGCTAATTCTGGCAAAAGCAATAAATTTTAAGCAGCATTTGTAGAAAAACAGTCTCATCAATAAAGTCTGTGTTCAAAGAAAGAAAGAAAGAAACCTTTATGTCCTGCAAAAATAAGTTTTAGAAGCTAAGAAATGGGAAATACTTGTTTTCATAGTTATCACAGTTGCATATTACTTTTTTATTATTATTATTAATATAAGAGAAATACATGCAAAGGAAAGGCTTCAGATGTACACATATACATGCAATAGTCTTTAAAAAGAGAGAGAGAGAGGAATAAAAACAGGGAAAATGAAGATCTAGAGAACCCAAAACGCTATAAAAGCACAGACCTATCTCATGGGTTCTTCCTAATCGTGCAGACTCCTCTCTTGGACAACTATTCAGAAAGCATTTGTCTACTGAGGGAACTAAGAGGAGTGATCTTGGTATAGTTTTCTTCCTTCCTGTGGCTTTTACCTTGGAGATTAGGCAGACTGATTAACATCAAAGTTATTCTGTTAAATGAAAGTGCATGAATTTGTATCTTGGTTCAAATTCATTCCAAGTATTCTGATCTCATTTATGGGTTATAAACTGGGAGAAACTTAATGATATAAATCATTCATGTTCTCTGCTAGGGTAAAAGGGCATCTAGCCCAATGAGTTTGGCCTGTGCTCCTTTTCTTCCTTTTCTCATTTTAGACATTAAGAGCTCTCACTCTTACAGATGATTACATTTGTTACCTTTTATAACTTATGGGGGATTGATTAAATACTTTTTTTCCAGGCAGCACTTGAAATATGTAAATTACTTTTCTTCTTCAGGAGTACTACTTTAATGGGGACCTACAAAAGCTCAATCCCCTAGCAACAGCTCTCTGCAAACTCCGCTTATGAAACAATGTCAGATAGATGGAGCACATAGATATTAAATAGGTTTTATTGGTCAAGTCCAATTTTTGTTCATGCAAAATCCAACTTGATTTGCTAATTCATTCAGAAAAACAAAACAAAACATTTCCCATCCTCCTTTTTCTCTAATACTTACTGATTGTCTACCAGTAATCTCAGAAGTTATGAACACTTTAGAAATGATGAAATGCTGTATAATAAAATACTAGATGGCTACTTTGAACACTTGGTGAGATCTGAGTGTTTCATTAGAAACAGTAATAGTGATAGATAATTGCAGTAATATATAATATTTATCATAAGAATTGATGTCTATATTATTTTCAGAGACTAATACTTCCCTGTCTAACTCATCTGTATTCTTAGTATCTGGAAGTATTTGAGCAAATAACGTGTTTCAACATGAACTCAACTGTAAGAATAGGTACAAATATTCTGCAAAATTCTTAATTTAAATGTCACAAATATAAATGTTATATTTGGGATGTGAGAATAATACATTTTTTCTGTGTCTTCCATACAATTCTCTTTCTTAAGGGTAAAAATTATTCTCATAAGGAAAAACAGGTACCATAAAAGGAAAATCCATTCCGTCAGTGTTCAGATGAAAAAATTAAAAGATTATACAAAAGGCTAAGCAAGGTCAAGCAATAAATATAACGCAACAATATTATATCTCTGCAAATTATTATTATCAACAGCTTTGGGTGGATCTGCTTAGTGAGAATGAAAGATGCTGCTTACCATGACCCTGTTAAATTTTACATTTCTGATCTTAATACTTGAAGCACCACAGCTGTTCAAAATAATTGGGAAAAAGCAACCTATTTTTTTCTATTCGTTCTTAAAAGCAAACAAGCATTTTTTGATCGAACTCTCCAGAAAATCTCAAAGAAACATGCCAAGAACAGAATGTTTCAACCCCAAATGGTTAGAAAAAAACTGCTATAAATTCAAAAGTGACAGAAAGCATTGGGTAATATGCCTAGTGTAGCACTGGATGTAATTTAACTCAGAATTTATTTGGCCTTCCATAAGTCATTTACACTTTGGAAATGTGAAAGAACACAAAGATGGAAGAAGTCTGCCATGAAAGGAGGCAAAGCCTTGCTTCAAAAGGTGGCAGAAAATTTTCTAGCACCGTAAAGGGTCCCATTAACATCTTGGTAATTTGATCTTATACCCAGTGCTGGCAGGAAGCTGATTACCCATTCTGCACTCCCTTCAGCTGTAAATATTTCAAACCTGACTGTTTTATGTCTCTTCCCCATAACAAAGTTACAATCTCTAAAATGTTTGTAACCTATAGAGCTAGTTGTAAATGCTTAATGTCCTTGGCCTGAGAAAGAAATTGAACTCAAGACACCAGCTTTGTTCCATTTTGGCAGATTAAATTCCAAAGAAATACAGTATTAGTATCTAAGCAATGCAGTCTCTCAAAAATAAAAGGAAGGCAAGAACTATTAGGGCTGGAATAGCAGATAATAAAAGCCAAGGGATCAACTGGAAAGTAGCAGTGCTTAATATGAGCAATTTAGAACTGTATTTCTGAGCTAGGAAAAGAAAGTTTGAGAGCATTCATATTCAGGCAAAGTCAAATGACCAATCTGATGCCCAATCTTATGCCCAATCTTATTCCAGGCACGGGGTACAGGGTGTTTTTTGTTTGTTTTTTTTCTGAGGTAAAGTACAGCAACAGCATTATCAAGTGTGGAAGTTGTGAGTAGCCATTACACCTCTGACAATTACAGGTCTTTTAGCATTTTCACTGGCAACTTGCACAAAGACACTAAACACACAAAGCATTCAGCTCCACACACAGTTCCCTGTTTGCAATGTGTAATGATTCATACAGATGAGGTGATTGACACACTCTTCATTTAGTGGTGTGATAGCTGTGCATGGCCATCTGGAACATGGCTTGCCTTTCACATCACTGTCACCATTGCTGAAATATATAATCCACTACCTCATTGTGCCAACATCCACAGTTTGATCTCCACAAATGTTCAACAAGCATTGATGAATATGAATGGGTGCTATTTTTTCCACACAGAGGAATTCAGTGATACACCTGTGCTTCATACACTCTTCCATGTCAGACGCCTGTTTGTCAGATGGCCCCTCTGCTACAACCTGTCACATGGCAACAAAACGTAATGAAATACTGTTGGGAAGGTTCAACCTCTTCTGCCACACCACCAACATTTATCTTTGACATCATGGGTCAATAAAATAAAATAGGAGGTGTTACGTTCAGAACAGCCCTCATAGTTACAACCTGTAAAATGATAGAGTCATTCCATTTGGAAAACATCTCAGGAGGTCTTCAGCCCAGACTATTGATCAGAACAGGACCAACACTGAAATCTAACCGGAGGTTAGATTGCTCAGATGTTTGTGCCATGGTGTCCTGAAAAACACCAAGGACAGAGAACTCATACTCCTTCAGCAACATTTTCCTGTAGCTAACTACCCTCATAGTGGAAAAAATGTATCTTACACCTAGATGGAATGTCTTCTGCTTTGTTTTAGGACTCTTGTCTTCATTTTCCCACCGTGCCCTCCTACAAAATCCGGCTCTCTGTTGTAACACCTCATAGACACAGGCGTGTTTGCTTTGTATTCAACTGGAGAATTGCTGAACTACTATGAGAGTTCAGAGATAAGGCACTTTTCATTATACTTTCAAAGAAAGTAATGGAATGTTGTTTTTATTGTCTGTGTTTATGGCAAGTGCCTACAGCCTTTTTTGGACTCCTAAGGCTATTAACGTGATACGTCAAAGCTGATTGTTGTCTTTTAAAACCCAAAGTCTGGAGAAAAAGGGACAGCAAACTGCTAAGGAAGCGCAAAATTAACAGTGATCTGTTCAAACCACTGTGAAGGTCCCTTGTCCATTCTTATTTTGTTCATGGAATCATAGAATTGTGGAAACAAAGAATTGCTCATGTTGGAAAAGATCTTAAAGAACATTATGTCCAACCACAACCTAACCATAGTACCCTAACTCTAACAACCCTTCACTAATTGATATCCCTGAGCTATACATCCAAACGGTTCTTAAACACAACCATGGATGGTGACTCAACCACCTCCCTGGGGAGCCTATTCCAGTGCTTAACTACCCTTTCTGTAAAGAAGTTTTTCCTGATATCCAACCTAAACCTCCCCTGGTGCAACTTAAGGCCGTTTCCCCTCATCCTGTCACCTGTCACCAGTGAGTATGAATATTCTTCTACTACTGGAGAAACGGTGAAGTTCCTTCTCGTTTTCACTTCCCCAACACTAAGTAAAAGTTGAGATTTCTGGTCAATGATTTTCCACATAATTTTCATAGACACAGTTGTGACAAAACCAATATAGTCTCCTACATTTTCCAAAGTCATGTGCTCAGTCCTTCCTTTTAGGCATTATTTTTAACTCTAAGGAGGTTGATCAGTTTCAAAAGCCAATCTGTCCCTGCCTTCCGTAATTAATAAATAAATAAATTTTATACAATT